>CANXYI010065373.1:0-14318 GCA_948208565.1 Hura crepitans
ATTTCTGATACAACAAATTTATGAATTGACTATATGCATATAATTGAATTCTTTCAATATGTATATGTTTGCATTCATAACAGTTCATAGCGCAAGTAGAACTACACAATTATTTAGTAGATAGTTGGGCCTATCATATACCATATAAAGAATAAATAAATGAGATTCAACAAATATTATAGATAGATATGTGTAAATGCCTTACCTTTTGGGCTTATAATGATAACAAGGGACAGGCTCAAGCAATAAAGTAAACAACCTGGAACTTTGGTCTGTACGGACCACTTTGCTATAATTCTGCCTAGACTTGGCATTATTAGGTTTGCACCAACCAATCAAGACAAAGCCTAGAATAGTAGGCCTATAGCCCATAGTTTGCCCAAACAAGGCAAAGCCCATATCTGCATGAATTACAATAGATTCAGACCAAAACTAGGCTTAAGACTTATGAACTACTAGGGTGAACCCAAAGCCTAAGTCCACATGGACCTATCATTGAAAAGCTTTTAGAAGTGTGAAGTTCTTATTTGGACTATAAATCCAATCTTTATTAGGATTATGCCTTTTTTAGACATGAGAGACATCAAATAAACTTATAAATACCCTTTTTTCAAGGGAGAAAGAAGGGGAGGTAGAGGAATTCCAAGAATTCAAAACCTATTATTCTGAGAGTCTAGGCATTGACTCCAAAGTAGGAATCAATCTACTAGACCTTAGCTTGCACTCAAAACAATCATTTTTTCAAAAACCTAACCTTTGCATTGTTGGTAGAAGCTCATTCACAAGGTAAGATCTGAGGCTCATCTTGTTCATCAATATCATTCATCTGTATGGATTATTTCTATAAACTGATGATATCCTCAAATTAATTGATACGTGAGGTGGTTTTATGTAATCCTCACATTAATTATAGGAGTAGGTAATTGTCTTGAAATATTTTGATAATATGTAATAGCCTATTAAAATGATTTAATCATTAAATAATTAGCACTTTTACTCTATAGACTTACTTTAATGCATGATAAGGTCTGTATAGACTTAATATTTAAATATGTGCATGATATGACATTTGTGCAGACAATTATTTGATAATAGTCTTTTGTTTAATCTATATACAACGTTTTACCATATTCTCTTTACCATGTTGACATGCCTTTTTGTTGTTATCATATTGTATGACTATATCGCTCCTTAATATGCATATTATCGATAATATGAAATTAATGTGTGGTCTGTATGGACTCCCTTTCACAAGGAGTGTGGTCTGCACGAATGTATGTGTTCTATACATGTATATTTTATCCTGTGGTCCACATAAACTTCCTTTCACAAGGAATGTGGTCTATGTAGGTGTGTATGTTTTATGCATATGTATGCCACTTTGTGGTTTGCACGAACTCTTTTTCATGAGGAGTGTAGTCTGCACAGACACATATTTTAAAATTTAGTTCTTGTGAATGTTATTGTAATTAATTTATGTTCTCTTTTGTATGATTGTTTTGCCATCTCCTTAGTTGTAATCATTATTCGAGCATGTACCATAATCATTCATATATGCATTGCAGATATTGTTACTATTCGATTTGGTACTATTATGAGGTCCTCACATACCTATTTGTGTGTTACTAATCATTCCTTTGAGTTGTGTAAGAGTAAACATTCTTGTTGGATATGGCATTTGGATAGGCATTACTCTTATAACATGATGTAGTTCGTAAGGACATAAACTAGAAGCCGTAGTGAATCTTTATTGACTTGTCGACATAGAGATGAGACCAAATATCTTACTCTTTATTTGTTTACTTAGTTTTGTACCATTTATTTCTTTTGGTTATTTTAGGTTGCAATAAGTAGTTTATTAACTTGTAATACATGTAAAAAGCCTAGCCTCACATCAATGATTTTTAACCTAATAAAATGGTGTTTTCTTAAAAAAATGGTTTCGAGTTTTCCTTAATCAAAGTTACATGAAAAATGCATTTTAACAAAGGCTAATCTCTTAGAGATGGAGTTAGGCAATTACCACCAATTCCTATGGAATTATAGGTAGTTGTCAAGTCAAGTAACAACCAATAAATGACCCAATTTATAGATGTTAATTTACACTCATGCTTGTTATATATTTTAAGTATTACAATATTATTTATTGGTTGAGAAAATGTGACATAAATGCTT
This sequence comes from Hura crepitans, assembly GCA_948208565.1. Taxonomy (NCBI): domain Eukaryota; kingdom Viridiplantae; phylum Streptophyta; class Magnoliopsida; order Malpighiales; family Euphorbiaceae; genus Hura; species Hura crepitans. The sequence continues at coordinate 2,176 of CANXYI010065373.1, forward strand.
TAATTAAAATTCTTTCTTGCAATGATATGGGATTGATAAATATTAGAATCTAAAGAGAGGTGTATTACTGTGGCATAAATAAGATCTAATTTTTAACCCTTTTTGGGCAAAAGATCAATGGTCCTGGTGTAAAGACAGATGGTGACTCTAAACGCTAACCACCTCATCCCTAGTAAAATCTCTTAAATTTATAATGGTGACTCCATTAGGGGTTGAGAATTGAATCCGAAAGTGCCCAAATAATATGCCTTCTAATATTATAATTTTATCACTTCCATGTATTTCATCTTATATAAAGTGTGTCCCTTTTACCATGTATAGTGTTGTCAACTGTGAACCCATTTTTCATTGAAGAATGAGAGATTGCTAGCATATCAATCACTTATAAGCCTCATGCCTTCAAGTATATGAAATAGTGAACTTACCATTGCTATTATCCTTGATTAGAAAAACCCATTAGGACGGAGAAAGACCCATTAGAAGCGACCCCTACTTATGGGTGTCATGAAATCCTTTTAGACTAAACCATGAGCCCATGTTGTCAAGCTTAGCAACTTTCCCTAGGTTATATGACCCTAGATGTTTGTGATTGTATTATGACTAGTATATAGGCTATGACATTTAATCTTCTTTGAAGTGGGTACAAGCCCATTGTACCTTTAGTTTAGAATGGGCTTAACCTAATTTCACCTCAAACAAGACTTAAATGTTGTAGGCCATTGTCCTTTCATGTGCTTTAAATACAAGAGGTTATTAGGTCTAATTAGGCCTATAATCAAACCTGGGTGTCCCCTATTGACATTTAGGTAATCCTACCTAGGAAAGGAATGGCTTGACCATATGTGTGGGAGAAATAAGGTCGGAAGGCTTCTTACTTATGTTTATCCTTGTTGCATCACATACATATATACATCACATGCATGTCATGCATCATTTATATCATGCCTAATATATTAATCATGCATCACTTTTAACCCCTTATTTTACAGCTATCATTAATCCCTCATCCACTTTTTAGAAGAAGAGAGTAAGCAACCGCCTCTGTAGAACCAAAAATTCACCACTAATCCAACATAAGAAAGGAACCATGTCCATAAAAGAGTTTGTCATCAAGTCCATATTTATGGAGCCTATGGGTGAGATGGATCCCTTGTGACTAGTAGCTTTCACCAATGCCATGTCTAGTGTGCACATTAAAAAAGAGATGGGTTAGACTTTTACCAGTCACAAGGGAAAGGAGATGACAGATGAAGTAAATGATCAAGCCTTAAATGATGACATCCCTTTAGTCAAGAAATCATACAACAAGGTCCCTTCGCCTAAGCTAGCTAAAAATGACCAAATCAAAAAGCTAAATGAGAAATAAAAGCCATGAGTAGGCTTGTTACTGGGGGTAAAGATATTGACTTAGATGATATCAGTCTAAGGCCAGACTATACCATACCCTATAAGTTCAAAGTGCCAGGTTTAAGTAAGTGTGATGGTACCATAAACCCAAGGATCCATTTAAAGTGGTATGCAATCACTATGAGGGCCACTAGCCTATTAGATGATCGGATTGTGAGCTTATTCAGCATGTTCATTACTCACCAAAACTTGGATTGGTATCATTACCAAGAAATGAGAGTTAAAGAAGATTGGGGTAAACTAGTGAGAGAATTCAATAGTCAATATTCCAATAATTCTAGCATCGAGGTGACACTGAAAGATTAAGAGTTAGTGAGATAGAAGCCTAGTGAAACATTCTTAGACTATCTTGAAAAGTGGAGGGCTAAGGAGCTAAAAATGAGAAACAATCCTGATGACATTAATCAGATAAAGATGTTCATTTAGAATGCTAATAGCTATATGAATAGTGGGTTTATAGCCAAAGGTATCACTATTTAGGAATAGCTAAAAGATATTGCTATCGACCTTGAAGTAGCCTATCAGAACAAAGGCTTTAAGAGAATAGGCAATACAAGTTATTCAAGTGATAATGCTGGGGGCACCACCAAGATGGTATATGTGAATGCCTTATAAGGTAAGCATTACTCTAACCTAGGGAAATCCCTATCTTGGTGTCTAAAAAAGCTAGTGAAAGAGGGAAAGCTTCAACCTCATTTGCATCAACCTCAAAATAGTGTATTACCTCCCAACTATAGGCATGACTAATACTGCGCCTTTCACCAGAGGATATGCCAACTTATAGATAACTGCAAGCTTCTTAGAAAAGTCATAGAGGATCTCATCGACACCAAGTAGATACCTAATTTAGAGACCTAATCATACCCACTTCTTAAGCATTAGACCTCATGTCTTCTTAAGTTTAGACCACCTAACGAGTACATGCTAAGAGACATCTATGGATCTAACCATGAGATAAGTGAGGGGGTGAGAGCATGAAAGGCCATTTTTGTAACTAGCTTTTATGAGAGTAAGAATGAAAGTGAGCTTAAAGAGAGCAAGAACTTTTTGGATAGATCTTCTGGTGAGGATCTCAAAGAGGGTAAGAGAGAGCTAATAAGAGTTAAGGGAGAAACAGTAGAGAAAGTAGAGAAAAATGGTTAGACCCTCTAAAAAAAAGAGATTGAAGCCAAATAAGATAAGAATGATGAGGTACTTAAACATTAGAAAAAGATAAAGGCCCATATTAGCATTTGTGACCTATTAATGTCTTTAGAAGGCCACAAGCAAAAAGTAATTAAAGCCCTAGGGTAATTTTCAGTATTTTCCACTACTACCTTTGAAGAACTAGTCTAGGTTATGAAGACATGAAAAACTAGACTTATTATCTCCTCAGATAAGGACCTACCTTCAAAAGGAAGAGAACATAATCGACCTCTCTTCATTAAAGTCGAGGTGAATGGGAAGAAAATAAGATGTGCTATGGTGGATGATGGCTCATCATTATACGTGTACCCAATCAAGATTTTAATAGACTTAGGCATTAAAAAGGAAGATTTGGTGCCCTCTAGCATCACTATCAAAGCTTATGATGACATAATAAGACAAGCTGAAGGTTTTTTCACAACTGAAGTTTAGGTGGGGACTATTATTAATGAAGTTGAGTTCACAATCATCAACATTCCAACCACATTCTTAGTTTTACTTGGTAGGCCCTAGTTCTATAAGCTTAGAGGGTCCCTTCTACTCTGTATCAAATGATTAAGTTCCCATATAAAGGTAGCATAATCACAATAAATGCTAAAATTGATCATGTGGTTTCTACTCTTGCCATTACTAACTAGCCATTTAATAGATTTCATTTTGTTTGCATATATAAGGATTACATAGACCCCATAGTGTTTAAAATCATGAAGAGGATAAACTTCCTCCCAAGTGCTAGTATAGGCAAGCATTAAAAGCTAGAAACACACTAGAGGGTTAGGACATAACCCAAGTTATGAAGACAACCTAAAGTAGAAAGGGAACAACCTAAGTGATCATTTTATGAAGCAAAGGAAAACCAAGTATGATGGGACTCTAGAGAAAATAGTGATAGCTAGCTACTACAAGCCTAGATTCAAGATCTTTGTAGATGTCATAGATTGAGAGTCAGGGGATATGACACAAATTCAATAGGAGAAAGAGATCTTTTCAACCATCATAACCACTAAAGAGATCTATCTAACTATAGTTAAAGATGCACCTAATTTAGATAGTGAATTATTTGTTGACGAATTGTATTTGTCTAACCTCTTTAGGGTGAACAATTTCCTTTCTAATAAAGTGAATAGTGAATTTGCTCATTTCTGTGATGTTTTTCCTAATGGCAGCATGCATTCCAATAATTATTACATGAGCATTTTTGACATTAATTACATTAAGACTAACCCATTTAATCTTGGTACAAATGAATAACCTAAAAATATATTAATTACCTATAATAATACTATCGAGGAAAGAAAAAAAATTTGAGAGATTATTGAAAAAATACGAAAAAATCTTTGCCTAAAAATATGAAGACATGCTGGTGGCTAAACATGCAATTTTGACCTATGACCACATTGCCCCATTTTGCCAAAAGCTCAAAAGAATAAGACCATAATGGGTAGAAAAAGTTAAAGAAGAGCTCATTAAGCTGCTAGAAGCTAAGTTCATTGAAGAGATAGTTTTCCCTACTTGGTTAGCCAACATTAACCTTGTATCAAAGAAAGTTAGAAGGGTTAGAATGTGTGTTGACTGCCAAGACTTAAACAAAGCATGCCTCAAAGATGACTTCCTTTTACCTCACATCGATGTGTTAGTGGATAGTACAATAATGGTGGCCATGTCCTCTTTTGTTGATAAATTCTCAAGGTACAACTAAATCCTCATGAAGGTGATAAACAAGTGCAAAACAACCTTTATAATATAATAGGGATCTTACTACTATAAGATAATGCCCTTTAGATTGAAGAACATAGGAGCAACATACCAAAAAATAGCCATGAAACTCTTCCATGACATGATACATAAGGAGATAGAAGTCTATATAGATGACATGATGGTTAAATCCATAGATAGAGAGGGATATTTTGAGGCATTAGAAAAGTTCTTCGAAAGGTTAGAACAATTCAACATGATACTCAACCCTAAGAAAGGCATCTTTGAAGTAATAACGGGGAAGTTGTTAGGATTTGTGGTCAGCAAGAACAATATCGAGGTAGATCTTGATAAGGTGAAGGCAATCCTAGAAATGCCCACTTCTTAAATAGAAAAAGAGGTAAGAGGATTCTTTAGAAAGCTACAGTATATTAGCAAGTTTTATAGCCAAGCTTACATCTATCTATGAACCCATATTCAAGCTACAATGAAAGGACTAACTGTGTGAATGGAATGATAATTGTTAGAAGGCATTAGAAACCATAAAATAGTATTTAACTAAACCTCTAATTATGAAACCACCCAAAAGGAAAATGTTAATCCTATACCTCGCAGTAAAAGAGACCTCTATAAGGGCCCTAATTGCACAAGTAGATAAGTTTAGAGTAGAATATGTAGTCTACTACTTAAGTAAGAAGCTACTCCCATATGAGCAAAAGTATGCAGAAGTGGAAAAGATATGCTTAGGGATAATATAGGTTTCTAAGAAACTCCAACACTACTTTAAGTCATATAAAGTGGAGGTTGTAGCCAAGCATGACCCTTTAAGGTATCTATAAATTGCACTATCTTTAGTGGGTTAAATGGGTAGATAGATTCTATTGCTAGAAGAGTTTGACATCTCTTATGTGACCAAGAAGAAAATCAAAGGACAAATAGTAGCAGACTTCCTAGCATAATAATTGATCAAGAGCAAAGAAGTAGAGTTTGAGTTTCCATATGAATACTTAAAGGCAATATCCTAGGAATGATGGGAAATGTACTTTGATAAGGCATTAAACCAAAAAGGTGTAGGCATCGATGCACTGATTATTAACCTAGAATGAGAACACATGTTCTTTGCTAGGAAGTTCAACTTTTTAGCCACCATCAAAATTGTTGAATATGAAGCATGCATTAATGGCATTGAAACCCTCTTCCTACTGGGGCAAAAATAGTTGATGTATATAGTGAATCCATGTTGGTAATACAACAAGTAAAATGCAACTAAGAGGTTAAGGATGAGAATCTCAGTAGGTATGTCAGAATAGTCACAAACCTATCATAGGCATTTGACAAATATACCTTTCATCATATTCTAAGAGAATAGAATTAGGTAGTCGATGCCCTATCAACCTTAATGTTAATTGCTTATCTCACTAAAAAGGACATGCTTAAGCCAATATACTTCATTAAGGTACCTAATATACAAAGGCAAAGTCAGCATAATGGAGGTGGAGGTAAATAGTAAACTACCTTGGTACCATGACATTCAAACATACATAGAGACTGGTGGATATCTAGAATAAGCAATTAAAAATGAAAAGAAAGTATTGTCGAAGTTATCTACTCAGTTCAGCTCATTTCGAGGAATTTTATAAAAAGGCACATCAATGGTGTCCAACTTAGGTGTGTGGATGAAACAAAAGCCTAGAAGATACTAGTAGAAGTACATGAGGGTATGTGTGGTTTGTATATGAAAAGGAGAAATTTGGCAAAGAAGATCATGAGACTGGGGTACTATTGGTTGACCATAGAAACAAATTGTTGCAAGTTTATTAGGAAATGCCATAAGTGCCAAATCTATGCCAATATGAGTCACTTACCATTAACTTACCAACTTGTCTTCTCCATAGCCATTTTCTATATAAGGAATTGACATAATAGGAGAAATAAGGTCATCAGCAGTAAGGGGTCACAAGTACATCATAGTGGTAATTGACTAATTCTCAAAATAGGTAGAAGTAGAACCTTTCAATAAATTGAAGGCAAGGTAGATGGGTAAATTTATTGAAAGAAACATCATTTGTAGATATGAGCTACTACAACAAGTAATTTTAGATAATATTGTACAATTTCAAGGTGAAACCAAATAGCTCTTACAGAAGCATAGGATTGAGCACCATAAATCTTCCCCCAATACTCCTCAAGCCCATAGTACAGTGGAAGTAGCCAATAAGAAAATCAAGAAAATTTTATAGAAAATGATAGTGACCTATAAGGATTGGGCAAAAATGTTACCATTTGCACTTTAGGGTTATAGGACAACTATCAAAACCTTAATGATTGCCATACCTTACTCACTAGTATATAGAATGGAAGCTGTACTACCATTAAAGATAGAAGTCCCTTCATTAAGAGTAGTCTTAGAAATAGAAGTGCCAAAAGTTGAATAGGCAAGATCTAGATACAAACAATTGGTCTTAGTTGATAAAAAGTAGATGAAAGCTCTGTATCACATGTAGCTGTATCAAAACAAGATTGCTAGGGCTTATAATAAGAAAGTCAAGCCAACCCCCATTAGAGAAGGTGTTCTTGTCTTGAAACAAAGTAGGCCTTTGTTAACAGACCTTAAAGGAAAGTTTAAGCCTAATTGTAAAGGTCCATACATGGTTAAGAAAGTACTTAAGCATAGGGGTGTCAAAATTTTAGATCTAAAAGGAAATGTGTTCTCAAAACTTTTAAACATGGACAGGTTAAAGAAGTACTTTTGCTAAAAAAAAAATAGAGTCTGCTAAGTTAAAAACCCTAAAAAGGGGCAGCTTAGGCAAAAATTAGAACACCTCAATGAGGTAAAAACCTGAAAATAACCATTTCATGCAAAAATTAAAGGACGAAAGAAAATATTCAGTTAAGAAAACTTGCAAAGGTTAATTGATAACGATAGTATTATCAAAGGGTGACTAATATATTTACTAAGATTAAGCAAGTTAGTCTTAAATGTAATTGATGTCAAAAATGCTTGGTCATGATCACTAGTATGCAATGTAATGCCTAAGAATCTAGGTTTCATGAATAGTACTTTTCAATACATAAATAGTGTCTTTGAAGTATTCGGGGCACCGTGTGATGACCAAGGGGGAAGTACTAGTCATAAAACTTTAATGAGCAAGAAAATGAGAAAAATGGAATAATTAAAACTTTTAGCATAACTAATAAATCATTTAATGCTGAGATATAGTAAATAGTAACCTTAGTTGGCATTGTGCCAGGAGAGGCTTGGGATATGCTCTGATGGACCTAAAATTAGCATACCCTAAATTTCAAACATTCTAAATAATCTAAGGGTGAATGAATTATAATTTTCTAGGGTTGATTGGTATTTATTCAGAATTTCTTAATTACACGATTTAATAGTTGACCTAGTTTCCTTTGGAATTTTGACTTAAGATTTTAGGGGCCCCCTAATTGAGACTATTAGGAATTTTTGGCATTAAAAGCATGAATTTTAGAGGCCTTGAACATTTAATTTGAATTTTTGAAGCATAAAATAAAAATTAGGTTAATATACGTTATCAGATTGACAAGTGGTGCGATCCAGACCGTCCATGTGCATAATATAAATAGGAGCACATGTGTGGCGGTGTCATATATGCCAACCCATCTTCCTCTTCTTTTTTCCCTTATGTGGCCAAAGCTACCTCTCTTAAAGGTCCACATCATTTTTTCTTCACTTCTTTTTCAACTTCAAGCCAAATCCATTAAGTGAGACATTGATTTTTGCCTCTGCAGTCCCTAAAACTTGATTCTATTGATAAAAATTAAGGAAATGCTTGGTTAAGGAGATTTAAGCACTTGATGATAGTGCCCTTTTTGTCTATAAGTGTTTTTTCTCAAGTTTTTAATTTTTATTTGGGTGGTCCTAAGTGTGTAAGTGAAATTAGTATGATTAGTTTTAAATTTAAAAGAGTGTAGGAATTTTTTTGTAAATTTTTAAAGTAAAAAACCTATTATGTTTATAGATAAAGGAAATAATTTGATGAAGGAAGGAAGAGACAAGCATTGTAGGGTGAATTTATTGGAGCCTAAAGTAATTGAATTTAATTTAAAAAGTATTGTATGTTACTCATATGCTATATATGTGTATGTGAAAGTGGGTATGGAATGATGACATTATATGCATGTGTATGTACATTTATGTAATAAGTGTATAAGCATAATGTGGTGACTATATTAAACACAAATATTTAAAGAAACAATGAGAAAAGAATATGTATGTGTGAGAGATGTGAATGTCCAAATGGTCCACTAAAGGTGAATGTGTGTGTGTATGTGTGGTTGGCATGTGTATGTAATACAATTGAGCTAGAATTTAAACATAACATGTGCTTGTGATATGAAACTAATAAGAAATAAAGTGTATGTGTGCTTTTGTATGTAATAGCCATGTGGTGTGTGTGAGGGTTATAAGGTGTATTTTATAATGTTTAAGAATATTTAATGTGACTTTGTACTTAGAAGCATCTAATTATGATAACGTAATGAATAATAGTGAATATATGATGCATGTGTGAAAGGTGATAATGAAATGTCAAGTAAAGTATGGAAGCATGATAATGGTAATTAAATTGACACCTATGTGGCATAAGATAATAATGTACTACCTTGAATGGCTAATGTATAACACTATGTGGTATAAGGAAGGTAGATAGTTGAATATTAGATTGTGTGACATTACAAGTTTAGGTTAATGAATATGAATATGTGCATCTCTAAGTGACATTATAATGATGAGAAAATAAGTGAGTTAATCATGAATTTAATGGCATGAAATAAATTAATGGGATAATAATTAGAGTTGGCCCATATTAGTTAGACCACCTAATAGATAGGTTGACCGATCAACTAGGGAGTTAGTAGCTACCGATGGCTTTAGTCTATATGGATCATCACTTGTTTGTATGGTATGGCAAGTGCAGTTACCAAGGTTCTAATTGAGAACTATGCACACCTTAGGTATTGGGAAATCCATATGGGTTGATCCTTACTACCCGTATTGTCTTGGATATTGGGAGGTCCACACAGGTTGATCCCTACTATCTATATATGCTGAGACTTGGGATATTGCAAAGTCCTCCAAGACTGATCCCTGCTATCCCTTTTATTGGAAAGTCTAGTAGGTTTGATTCTTACCACTTTGATGTTAGGAGGTTCTTATAAACTGATCCTTACTATTGGCTAGAGATAGGTAAGTGCAGTCATCGGGGTCTAAAATATGGGCCACTATATAATTTGGATCCCATTATTTAGTGTTTTAAAGTGTAGTCTTTTGAGTATGGGCCTAAGAGACAATAAAAGGACAAATGGATGCAAAATTGAAACCAGAACAATATATCTTAACTGGAATAAGTAGTGGTAGGAGATAAAAGTCAATTTACTTAAGATATAATGTATCATAGGAAATCAATAAACTTAATATTATGAATGGACTTAAGCTCATAACTGGTAACTCATAATTGGTATCATACATAAGGTAAATATGCATGACTAAAGACTTGTATAGTGTGTGCTACATGTGTGCATGTTATAATTTGTATTACATTAAATTCATCACTAAGTGTATACTTAGCATGTTAGTGTTTTTTATATATAGGTAAAAGACAGTAGATTTCAGTCTAGCCTTGACAAACAGATAGTGTAGCTACTAACTTTCCTTAGGGTATATGTTCTAATTTTTTTTTGTTAACAGTAGATATGGGCACTCATGTATAGAGAAAGTCAAGGCCTAGTAATGTAAATATTTTATACGCTAGTTTGTGATATATACTAGTTTGTAAGTTATAAAATAGGTTATACATGATGTTTATGACATGTATGTTGCTAAATGAATCCTAATAACTATGATGATTGTGTGATGATGGTATGACACTGATGATTGACATTGCTAGAAGACTAGAAGTGTCTAGAATGTGTGAGGATGATTATGAATAATTATAAAAGTGTCTTTCACATGTCAAAAGTTTTTCTTTTAACCCTGAAAACTATTATGCTACTAGAATTTCTATTAAAACATTATATCTGAAATTGTCTGGTAATTTAGTAAACACAGATAAACATAGTAGAAAGGAGATAAGACAAAGTAAATCTAATTAAAATAACATGAAAAAAGTAATACAGTTTTTGAGTCTATAATAGTTAAGTGATGACGAGGCAGGGAAAAAGTTAGGATGGGTGACTTTTAGGAAGGTAACATCTCTTATCTGGTTTAGTTAAATGATCAGGGAAGGGGTGTTACATTAAGTGGCATTAGAGTAGGTTTAGGCATTCCTAGGTGTAATATACATGAGTGCCACTAATAAGGGTTCTATTTTATGTAAATCTACACTGTCTAAGGCTGATTCTTTATTTTTTTTGTAGTGAACCACAATGAATGAGTAAATCTTACCAAAATAAGGGGAAGAGGCGGCTAGTCATGTACTGACAATGGTTTCAAGAGCTAGCAAACTCAGTTACTCTAGTGCCAAGTGATGTAATACACTTTACACTAACAGAGGCCTCACCAGTGTTCCTACAATAAATCATAGACTTGCTGAGACACACCACTACTATAGCTGTACCACCACCACCAGGCCTAATGTAACCCCTGCAACTTATGGTATCACAGAAGATGTATTTAGAGAGGGTGAAAAAGATTAGGGCCTTAGATTTTGTAGGGACTATAGAGGATGATGCCGCTAGGTAGAGTATTAGTTAGAATGTATAGTCAGAATCTTACAGTAGTTGCAATGCACTTTAGAAGAAAACTTGATATGTGCCATCTATCTCCTTTAGGAGGAAGCATTTCATTGGTGGGATACTACCTAGAAGAGAAAAGTAGTGGCAGATTTAACTTAGGACTTTTTCCTTTAAGAGTTTAAGAAGAGGTATATTTTAAATACATGTCTAGATAATAAGAGATAAGAGTTCTTAGACCTAAGGCAAGGGCAGAAGTCAGTGTATAAGTATAAAAAGAACTTTACTTGTCTAAGCAGCTATATAGAGGAGTTTGTTCCTATTAAGGAGGAAAGTTGTAAGAGGTTTGAGAAAGGCCTCAATGTGGAGTTGAGAATACAAATAACTACTTCTATGATTTGAGAGTTCTTCTCCCTTATATCAGTAGCCTATTTAATGGAAGAGATAGTGAACGAAAATAGAGAGACTTTAAAAAAAAAGAGGCCCTTTACAACAAGGCAAGTTAGTTTAGTGCCTAATGTAGGCAAGAAGTAGAAGAGTAACTAGGCCCCACACTAGTCCTAGAGGTAGAGGTAGACTTAGAGGTCAAGTTAGGGATCTCAATCCAGGCCTTGAACACCATATCAGGCTACTAGTGCCCCAGTGTCTATAGCTAAGAGTGCATCTTTAGTATGTGGGACTTGTAGTAAAAGACATTGGGGAGTTTGTTAGCAAGTTAGGTAGGGAAAGAGTTTTATTTGTGGATTCAAAGATCATTACTAGAGGGACTACCCTAAGAAGTAGGTAGATGCCACATAGTTTTAATCCTCTTTTTTAGCACCTAGTAGAGACTAGCAGGAAAGTAAGAATGATAAAGTAGATATAAGTTAGAGGGTAAGATTAGAGGCTCATGCACCATCACAATAGTACACTTTTTGAGCTAAAAAAGAAGCTGAAGCACCTGATGTTATAACTGGTACCTTCTCTTTATTCGACTTATCTATGATAGCATTGATAAACCCAGGATCCAGCCATTCATACAATTGTACTACACAAGTATGTGGTAGTGGTCTAAAACCTGATCCTATAGATATAGATATCCTAGTTAGTAACCTAATTAGGAAATATGTGGTGGTGAATAGGAGCATGCATTCCCAACAGACCTT
>CANXYI010065590.1:0-16252 GCA_948208565.1 Hura crepitans
TTATCATCCTCAATCTGATGGATATTTAAAGAGGGTGATACAGATAGTTGATCACATGTTGTGAAACCATATTAGTAAGCTTATGATTATCGGATATATGTATATGTATTTTGGCAAAGATTGCCTATGATAATAATAATAAGTTAGTTTGGAAATGGACCCTTATGAGGCATTGTATGATAGACAATGAAGGAACTTTCATGTTGAAGTGAGATTTGAGACAAAAAGTCTTCAGAGTAAACTTGATTAAAGAAGCTAGAGAAAAGTAAAATGAATCAGAAAAAGGTTGAAAGCAGTAGGAGCAGACTAGAATGTTATATTGACTTAAAGTAGGAAACTGCTAAATATTCAATTAGAGACAAAGTATTCTGGAGGTTTTTCTACGAAAATAGGTGTAGAGATTCGGGGAAAAAGGTAATTAAGTCCTAAGTTATCGAACCCTATGAGAGTACTGATAGGGTTAGGACCTCTAGTATAAGGGTTTGCATTACCACCCCAGCTACAATAATGCAAAGTGTTTTTATGTTTATGCTCAGGGGGTACAGATCAGATTAGTTACATATGACTCTTATGATAACTATTGAGGTACAGTTGGATATACGTTATGACTAAGAAACAGTGTAAAGTATGGCTTGTGAAATGAGATTATTATAGAGATGAGTTAATACCATTGTTACGGTGCTATGGAGATATAAAATTACAACGAAAGTTAACTGAGAGCTAGACACACAAGTGGGAGGTCAATACCATACTCTATTTTCTTCAGGTAATTTTAAGGGTGAAATTTACATAAAAGGGGAAAAAATGTAACACTTGGGTTTTAAAGCTCTATGAATAGTGTCATAGGGTCTAAAAAGTGTACATGAAGTGCTAGGTCACTTGCACATGGATCGAGGCAGTGACATGGGTCATAAAACTTTGAGGGGCTCTAATATGATGAAAAAGGCAAAATAAAAAAATTTAGCAAAACCAACAATTCATTTTAGACTCAAAAGCTACCCATCATTACAATAAAAAAATTTTGGGCTAAGACTAACTCGGGATGTTCCTAGACAGACTCAAAAATAATGGACTCTAAAGCTTAAAAATTACACTGAGTCTAATGGTGAAAGAATTTTTGAAATCGGAGTTCATTTGCAAATTATCGTAATTTTTTAGGTTGGCACACAAATTGAGGTAATCTAAATACTACACTATTAGTGGAATTTGGCCACAAAAATATAGAAGCAGGTAGAGATGATGAAAATAGTAATTTTAAAATAATCGGTACAATTTTTAGAGGTTCGAGTGAATTTCTATGAATTTTCAAAGTTCGCAAAAAAATTGGGATGGTTTGGGAATTTCCATGACCACCTTCAAAATGTCAAAGTGCGTCCCACTTCACACCTAGTGGGCATGCAAGCATGACAAGTGGATTTCTACTTAATAGTATAAAACCCATTTTTCCCCATTTTGCCAAGAATTACTAACGCGAACCTTCCTTTTCTTAGGCCATAAGTTTCTCCTCTGAAGGCAAAATGGGATGATTTTGGTCTTTAAAAATTCCTCTAGATGTTAGGCACCATGAGGAATAAGAATTAAGCTAAAAAGAATTGTGGTTTGGGAGATAAAAATTAAACAAGAGGACTGGTTTAAAGTAGTCTAGAACAATGACCCAAAGGTGAGTTCATGGCTAGTTCTCCTTTATTTCTTATGTTTTTTTGGCTGATTTTAATGCTAAACCATAGCTAACATTTGGATGGTGATGTGTATGAGGTGGTGGTGGCATAAGGATTGCATTTGGTTGCTCACAGAGGAGGAACAAGATCACCATAGTGGCTGGAATTAGGTTAGCAACATAGGCTTAGATGGAAATGACACCTTTAAAGTGATATGTAAGTGGAATTTTAGCCTTTTCTTCTTGTATTTAGGTGCCCAGGCTAGTGAACATTGACTTAGGAGGGCTAGAATGATGTATTTAAAGTTGAATTCTTCCTTGGTGATGTTGGTTCCCTTAAGTATTTAGTGGAATTGAGCATGTCATTTTTAGTGTTTGCATATTTTCCCTCACAAAGCTTGCTGGAATTTGCTACTTATGGTTGTTTAAGTGAGTAAATTGCTACCTAAGATGAGTTTAAAATGTGCTTGGCATGCTAGGATGTGAACTAAGTAAATTTGGGTAAAGAAATCACCATAGAATGTGTTATGTTACTTGTACCCGTGAGCTTTCATGATTGTGTTTTAAGAAATGCTACTTTATGCCTTGGCTAAATTGGCTAAGATTGAGATGTTTATGACCATAATTGAGTTAATGGCATATTGGCATAAAAATTGAGTTGTTAAAGTGATGATTAAGTATGCTACTAAGGCTTGAAAAATTGGCATGAAATGCCTAAGGAATTAATTAAGTATATAATCTAATGATATCATAGTACACTCTTTAAAAAATGTGCCTTGAAGTGGCTAATAAAGATTTGAGCTAAACCATGTAATTTAAGCTTGAAATAATGACTTAAAGATGGCCTCAAAAGAGCTAGTTAATTGAACTTTATTTATGCATATGAAGGGCTAGAATTGAATTATATTTTGGCCATGGAATTAGCTCAGTTCCAATTGGCTTTAGTGCTTATATTTTAGCAATGGATTTGGCCTAATTGTAATTGGCCTTGTGCCTAATAAGGTATTAAAAAGAACCTTAAAAATTGAGTCAAATTTGGACTTAAAATAGACTTAGAAAACTATCTTTAAAAGTGTTCGAAATGACCTGTAACTATCCAGTTGAACTCTACCTGAACTAAAAATGTCACTGGACAGGAAGTATTATCCTTTCAATTGGAAATGCCATGATAAATCATAATATAAAATACCTTGAATTGTGCCAGCAACATACTTAAAAATTGTTTTGGAATTTTACTCGGTAGAGCCAAAAAGTGGCTATACTAGTTTTAATAAAACTTCAAAGTATAAGATAAAATTCTTAACTGTCTATTTTTTAGACTTAAATATTACAAGAATATTTTTGGCTAATAAATAAAGTTAAATTAATCTACTTGGCCCATTAGTTAGACACCCACTGAATGGGTTGACCAGTCAGCTTAGGGTTTTGTAGTTGTTAACTCATTGGTGGCTAAAGAGGCCTATAGATTGATCTGCATTACATCACTCAGTTATTGATGGTATTCATTAGCGGCTGAAGAGGTTTATAGACTGATCACCATTATGTCACCAAGTTACTAATAATGATTTGTGGCTGGGGAAGCTTACAGCCTAATCTCTATTATGTCACATAATTACTTGTGTTTGGGGAGGCTATAACTGATCTCTATTATGGTACACATGTCGATGTAATGACATAGGTCCAAAATGGGAACCACTACACTAGTTTATTATCCCTCTAGATCTAGTGTCTTAAAGTGTCGTCTCCCTAGTCGGGCTAGGGAATTAAATTAAGTAAACAATCAGACTAATTATGAGTATAAAAATTAAGCATAATGGAATAGTGTTTTCTTAGTTTCTAGAAAAATGCAGAAAAAGGGTATTTTGGACATTTTACATATATGTGCTAGATCAGTTATAGTGATGTAAATTATTTAATAAGTAGAATGATCATTAAAGATGAAGTTTAAGCTTATTTAAATGACTTTTTCTTAGGAAGTAGTAAAAATACAATGAAAGGGTATTTTAGTCATTTTCCAAATATAAGCAAATTTAAAGTAATTTTTGTAAAAAATGCTTGTTAAAAATAATAATACTTATTTCAAATGATTTATTCGAGTCAAAAATGCTATTTTTCTAGATAAATACCTTAGGGGTATTTTAGTAATATGGCACCTTAATGAATAATTAAGTTATATAATTAAGTAAAATCATTCTTAAATTGCCCAGGTAAATTAATCATATTATACCATGACTAAATTGCTTTAAGTTCACCACTGAGTATCTTGCATACTCAGTGTATCGATTTTGGTGTGTAGGTATACGATAGCAGGACCTACCTCATAAAGCGTGACGATAGTGATTTAAAGGATGCAAGTCAAGACTTTTGATGTAATTATTATATAGTTGGATATCTATGTACTTATGTAGGAAATTGGTAGGAAAATATATTTGAGCTTTGGAAATGTAATGTAATTAAGTGCATATGACCTATTGATGTAAATAAAGTATCTATACATGTTCTTTGGTGAATGTATGATTATGTGTGATATTAATGCTGATGTGAGCCTAAGGCTCTATATTTATGCATGTTTATTTATGGCTTGAGGCTTGAGTTTGATGTATGCTTAGGTTGATGTTAGGCTAAATATGAGGGACCAGATAGGTCCAAGTTTTGTGATTTTTTTTATAAAAGTGTTAAATAAGCTTATTTAAAATTTTGGGTTAGGACCTGGGCAGCCATTATGCTGTTGAATTTTTAGGTGGCATCTGAGATTTAGCAGATTTCCTCTATAATGATAGGATCATATTAATCCTAACCTAAATGGACTATAAGAACTGATGGATGTAGATTTGGAGTCAGAGAGAATGATCTAGAGTGAAATTAGTAAAAACTAAATGAATAAACATGGGAGAAGTTTTAGGATAGGTGACCTAGCGAGAAGTGTGTCGCTTATTCCTGTAGGAGGTGTCACAACTATCCTCATGAGGGAGAGTCCGTGTGGACTACAAAGCAACATGGATCTACATAAGACAAGTTTATCCATAAGGACTACGCTCTTTATGAATAGGAGTCTATATAGACTATAAACTAAAAAAAATAAATATGAGTTCTAACCATCTGTACAGACTATGTTCCTTATGAAAGGGAGTCTACACAAACTATATGTTAGTTTTATCATGCCATTATTTTTTATATGATAATCATGTGATATAATAGCATATAAGTATGTCAAACATGGTAAATATAATACAACACATATAAGATACTATTAAAATAATGTTGAATGATAGTCCACACGGATATCCATTTACACATATCAATTTATTTATTCCATGTAGATATAAAAATGCTTTAAGGTAGGTCCATGCAATTAGGATTAAAATTACAGAATGATCATAATATGCCAAGAGTCAATTATACATAATAAAATAGTACACAATAACGACCTACTCCTATATTCAATGTGGGGATTACATGGAAGCACCTTAATTATGATCAATCACAGGAGATCATGGATTTATATGAATAGTATAAATGTATATTGTATGTGTAGTAGGAGGCCTTAGATCTTATCTTATGAAGAAGCTCTTAAACAATAACACAAGAATGTATTTTCCTTCCTCCCATACATACCATAAAACAAAACTCACCCCTCTTCCACTATAGAAATCCCGTCCACCTCTCTCTCTCCCTTCCCTTGCTATTTTTTTTCCGCCGTAGAGGGACCCACTCTAAAAAATTATACTTGAAACTAAAAATGTCCTAAGATGAGTCTATGGACACCAAAATAATCGAGAACGGTAGGGTATTTTAGGAGAAAAATCAAGAAGAATCTCAAGCTAAATAGTGACCACCCAACTCCCGAGTACTTTTCTTTCAATTTTAATATTTTTTACAAGTTTTTAGGGTGTCATAGAGTGTATATCTATGCTTGAAATATTTTTTTGACATGCAAATTATTTTATATTTTTTATTGAAGTTTGTACCTTTTTATATTCATAAGTGAGGCATTGACTTGAGCCTCTTGAGGTAAGGAGAAGGCTTAGGCTTGCTTCGAGCATCCCATATGACTCATTTTGTTAAGTGTAATCACTTTAATTGGGCTAAAATGCTTATGAACTTATTATGTGCATTTTGACATAAATGGGCATTTAATGATATAATGGGAATTATATACATAAGAGAGTATGTATGACATGAATGAATGATAAGTGTACGTAATGTGATGGTTTAATATGGATTATACATGAATAATGCATTCTTATAGTAATATTAATTAATGAACACATTATGTGATCATAGGACTATATAAGTTATTTTTGGAATATTAATGTTGTATGACCATGTGTAATTGGTTGAAAGTATGTGGATGTTGAATTGAGCATCTAATCATGACACATAATTGTATATGAGTATGTATGTGTGTTTTAGAGGTCTTGGGTAAGTAGAGGTCAAAACTCTTTTGTAAGCCTATATTTATAATTATGAGTTATGTATGTATATGATTTGGATATCGTGTTGTATGCTTAAATGTCATTTTGAATGTACATTTATGATTAAAAAATTATGTGTGCATGTTTGGTGATGGTTGAATGCCAATTTGCGTGTTGTATGGCTTATTGACGTGTATGTGGGCATATAATGCATAAATGTCGCTATACACCGAAAATATGGACAAGATGACATGTAAAGTGGAATGTGATAGTTATACATAACCATGAGGCATTAGATGTTATAATACATGTTAATGATGAAAGAAATGATAAAATGCATGTTTATAAGTCTTGTTAAGTTATTCTAACTTTTACACTTAGGCGATATGCCTAATCGGTATATTAAACCTATACAAGTCTATTTTTAGCAATGTTATGTTCGATTAAAACATGTTACTTACCATGATGTTTAGGCGTCACTAAAATGAGAAATAGCCATTGGGTTATGTGTATGCATGAGATGACAATAATAATGTTATGCATTAAAATGGCTAAAAAATGAGATAATCAACCAATTTAATAATGCCTATACAGTTAGACAACCTAATATAGATAGGTTGACCAATCAACTAGGATTAGTAGCTGCAATGTTTACCTTCATATAGTAGGCCTTTAGGTCATGATGCATATTTTTGTGTTGACAGGCACTAGGCTTTCGGGCCACTATTTAGCATTACATATGTAAGAGTTTATGGGTTGATGTGTTTTGTGTCCAAAAATACCGATGCCTTTAGGTACACTATTTAAGCACCTTCAGGTAGCTTGTTATCTGCTATCTAGCCTTGGATAGTTATCTCTTTAGTATGGGCATGAATTAAACAAATAATTAAAATAACAAGGTTAATTGTGGTTATAGCATGATTAAGTGTAAAATAATGATAGATGCATTTCCAAATGAGGCATTATGCGTGATATTGGTGTTTTCAATATAATGTTGGGTTAAACCCAATATTATGATACATGTGGTATTACATGGATTTTTTACACTTATTATATGGATAGGATAATTCATATAAGGTCTTAGAAATTGAATATGCAAAAATAATGTGTTTATATTGTAATGGCTTAAAAATGTATGTTGTTATGCTCATTGCCATATATTATGAAGCATGTGTATATTTATGACCAATGTATGAGTACTTCATGCGTAATAGTTAATTTTAATTATATTCTTAACACTCAGCTATGATTATGGACATAAGGTAGTTTTCGGGTTATCAAAGCCAAGTAAGTGCTCAATTTTGCATAATTATGTTGTTATCATAATGTGTGCCTATGTATGGTATTAAAATGACTCACTTGACACATAATGCATAAATGCATGCTTAAATTGCCATATCTACTTACAGTGATTAAACCACTAAGTGAAACCTTAACGCATTGCTTGTTTGCAATGCATAGGTAACACGGTAGCAAATTAGAGCCAAAGCTTCTGCATATTAGGAGACATGAAGATAACCCCTACATAGGTATTTTTTACTTTTTGTAATAGCAGTTGTGATGTAAATGTATTGTTTAATAGTTAGTGTGCTTTTGTTATCTCGGAGAGATTGGGTCTAATCTGTATTTTACATCGGGATTTTTGTACTCAAATATTTTAACCATGACTTTATTTTTCTACTTCTTGCATGTTTGCATGTTGATTAATGGTAATGCATGTGAGTTGTTGATTATGAAGAGCTTGAGGATCATTGTGTTTGTGTTATGTTTTGGAGGGTCAGAAGGATCCATTGGAGTTAGAGATGAGTTTATTGATGTTTTAAAAGTGTTTTTAAGTAGGTAAAAATTTGGGAAAGTGTCCCGGTATAGCCTTTATGCTATCAGATTTTTGACATGATAACCTTAATGTTTACCTCGGTATGCATGCCAAATGATTTTTAATGTTTTTACAACTCTATAATTCAAGAAATTGGTTTATCATTTATTTAATAAAAATTTTTTAATTATTTTAGTTTTATGGGTATGTAGAATTGAATATCAGTATGCAGTGGCACTCTTTATTCGGGTTTAATTTATGGACCAGGTAAAAGGTGTTGCACTATTAGTCAGTGCAGACATGGGCTTAGACTTGTCTGGGAAGACCATGAGCCTTAGGCTAAGTAGACTCTAGGTGGGTTGGTATAGACCTAGTGGCATTATGTTCAAGTAGACCAATGCCGTGCTAGTTCATGCGAACTAAGTTCCCAAGTGGCTTGTATTATTTCTTTGTGCCTATCTCTAGTTATCATCAAATGGTAAGGTGTCTATAATTGCCCCCACTTGGGTGTGTGTTGTGAAAATGCATAAATTAAAATAGTACACACCAATGTTAGAAAGAAGTGCATACCTTATGCAAGGTTTACATCAAATATGAATACCTACCTTAGGTAGACGAGATTTGAGTGGATGGATTTGCTTGGTATGCTAAACCCAAGAGATTAGATTTGCTTGTTAGGTTAAACACAAATGAATTGGATTTACTTGCTAGTCTAAACCCGAATTACTTAGATTGGGCATTGAGCTGAATCCTAGCTTTCATTAATAAAGGATGAAGTTACATGTCATGTAAGTGTTTGTGGTGACTTGAATGTTAGTCGAATTAGCATGGAGCTGAATCCAAAAAAATAAAGTTAATGTATTAGTTGTTAGATTAACTTGTAGTTAAATCCCAAGAAAAAAGGAAGATATTAAAAGCTGACTCTATGATATTGAATTAACATAGAGTTGAATTCAAAAAAGATAATATCAATATTGAATTAACTTAAACTTGAATACAAAAAGAAAATAATATTTAAAGGAGAGATGATTTTAATGGTTAAATTAATCTAAAATTGAATTTAAAGAAAAGATAATTTTATGAATAAGCATGTGGCTGAATTCATTTGGACAAATGAAGATATTGAACAATGAATGGTTTGCTCACATCTTTTTCTTAACAGATGGGGTGTTAATATTTGAAGTAAACTCCACTTTTTCAAGGTTGTTCTTCTTTAAAAAGTGCCAAGAAAAGTTAAAACTTCAAGGGAATTCTTTTAGGATTGGCTCAAAGTTATCCATAAAGTGAAAGATGCTAAGGAAGAGGATTTTGAAAACCTCGAGTAGAAGGAAAAAGCTATGGGTTGCTCTTTCTTTTAAAGGAATGGGGTTGATGCCACCATTTCTTTAAGATAATTTTGCTAGCATTTATGGATAAAGAACATTGAGTTTGGATGCCAAGTTAGCATATTTGTATTTGGAATAATTAATTTTTACATGCTGACTAAGGTGGATTTAAAGGTTAATTGTACTCTGTTGAGTCATGATATGACAACTTTTAATGACAAAATAACATCTCATATGAGCCAAATAAAGGTGTTTTTGTTGAAATCATTTGAATATTGCTAGAAAGATTTGAAAATGAAAGCTAAATTTATTAGTTTGAAAACAAACTGAGCAAATTCACCATTTTTGACATATTTTGTTCTTTAGTTAAAATAATGCATTTTTAATTTTGAAAAAAAAAATTCTAAATGGTAAAGAAATGTTCATACAAGTAAAAACATGTTCAATTTAACCAATCAGAGGCTAAAATTAAAAAATAAATTAGGTTAGCTTATCTAAGCCTAACTAAAAGTGGAAAACCTAATTTAATGATTGATTAAATCCATTTTATTGGTTAAGAAACTAAATAAAACAAATTTATTGGTAACTTAGTTATCGATAGTGGTGAGCATTAGCTCAAAATTAGTTTATCTAGGTTGAAAAATGCATTTGGAATCATTGACCAAAAATGACCTATATCATTTTTTTAATAAACTAATTGTCCTCATATTCTCATGATTAAGTGAAAATTTTCATTAGATTTCAGGTTCTATTCAACTTTTTACTTTCGTTTGAGGGTTTTTATAACCTTTTGAGGTCATGTTTTTAGACACCCTAAAAAAACAAAGGCCTTGTAGATATGGGCTAGAATTAGTTCATATGGATGACATAAAGGTCCGTGTAGGTGATGCGTTTAGACTAATGATGGGTAAAAGGATAAGCTACGGGATAAGTCCATGCAGACATACTTAAAGGTCTATAAAGGTGATACATGTGGATGATGGGGCAACATAAAATGGGGCAATCATATTAGTCCGTTTAGGTATTTGGAGTGATGTTTATGCAAACTTGTTGCTATAAGATGGAAATCATCAACCTTTTCCTCTTCTTTATCATTTTTTTCTCCTCTTTTTTCACTTTCCTCTCTATTTTCTCTGCTTCCACTTTGAATAAATGCCCTCCTTATTAAGCTTAAGTTCATCTTTCTCCTCTACTAACATCAATATAGCTACTATTAAGACACTGGTGATACTATTGTTACCGCTAGTTGGCATTTCTCCTCCCTTTCCGCCTCTTCCATAGGTAGATGACACTTTTATGCTATGTTTAAAGGGTTTTATTTATTCATTGATGATTAAATGACCCTAAAATGTGGCTCTGATGAATAAAATCCCCTTTGATGCCCTGATGCTCATCTTGGTTGACTTAGCTATTCACGCATGTGTAAAAGGATAACCCCAAGTTCATTTATTCCTCTTTTGTGATTTATTTTGATTTTGGTTGCATTTCTCCATTATCTTCTTTGATATGTGCTATTGTCATGTTTGACAGGTCCATGTGGACTTAGTTTGCTTAGGGCACTCTTAATCTATGCAGACCTACCCTTTAGTCAATACTTATAAAATCATTAAGGTAAGGTGTTTAGTTTTGTAAGGTATGTGGTTGGTGTAGACTCATTGGATGCTACTTAGAGTCTATGCGGCCTCTTATTTCTATATATGTAGGGTCCATATGGACCTTTTATGATGATTTTCATACCCTATAGGTATTTTAGCAATTTAGCATTGCTGAGTTTTTTGCCTTGTGATAGTTTGTGCAGATTTTTTTATAAATCCTACTTAATGTTGGTCCATGCAGACACAATTAAAGGCTTACCTATTTGTGGTTTGTGCAGACACTTGTACTTTAAAATTTAAGTCTGTGCAGACATGTATTATGCCTTACTCTTAATGTTTAGCATTTTATTATGTACTTACTTGTGTTATGTCTTCTTATAGACACATCTTAAGTATAGAGGAACTTTGTCTGTCCTACAATAGTGATATTAAGTATGCCCATTCAAGTAAAGGATCATGTTAAAGTCACTAGATTTTAGATGTTCATTAACCATCTTGTTAGAGGGGATTTTTACAAGGACCTCAAAAGCACTCAGAACCTTAATCGATAGGTGGATGGACATGACACACAGCTTCTATATGTCATTTAGGGAGCTGACCATTACCCCATTTGACTAGGCATTTATCATAGGAATACCTTGTACTAAATAGGCAATTGCATTCGATGTTAGTTACCACTTCCCTACTCTTTGTCTTTAAAGAAGTGAGGAGTCTAATTGGGTACATGCCTCAAGATTGCTCAAGTAGTATCTGATACACGAACCTATATGAGCAATGGGTTGATGTTGTAGTTAATACTTAACTTGAGGTGGATCAGTATGCTCAATGCTTTTGTCCTATACCTGCTAGGGACCACATTGTTCGTGAATGCTAATGGCAATATGAGATAGAGCTTTTTACCTATACTAGTGCAAATTAAGTGCATCAATTCCTAGAACTGGTATTGCTCTTTATTAGGATAGATGTATGGAAGCTTAGACATGGCAATTCATATAAAGAAAAGCTATCAGCTTGTCTAGGGCTTTGTATCAGGTGTCTTAGTAAGTCCTTTTGCCATGAACTTTATATATCATTTCTTTATTGCTTGTTTCCTTTAATTTTAACATTGTTTTGGACTGGTCTGGGAATATGAGATTTATTTGCTGCCATGTTCATGTGAGCTAGATATCCCTTATTGACATTCAGTGATGGGTAGGTTAGACTAACCATCTATAGGACCTTGAAATGCTTTATCATTGATGCATCATCACTAGTATCTTAGCTCATGAGCTTGGAATGATGTCAGTAATCCTAAAAACATCTAAATACACTGATTAGCTCGATTTATTAATTATGAATATTATACTTACCTGATTTTTTTTTTCAAGTTGACTTGGCTTAGTGGGTTTTCCTACTGAAGAAATGTCATATTTCTTCCACTATGTTTGAGAGCTATCCTCCTAAAGGATTCTACTAACTACCCTAGAGGCCTATTCTTAGTTTCTAGGGGAATGAGTGTTGAGCTGGCATACAGGCCCCAAGGCTTGATATATTCCTTATGGTCCTCCTGACACCATGCTACTCTAGAGGTACATCGATGACCTAGAATTCATTCAGCGCATGACTATAGGTGTACCTAGGGACACCTTGGTAGATGTTAAAGGAGGAGATTACTCTCCTTACGTATCTACACACTTATTGCCTCACATGCCTTATACTTTAAGATTTGCTCCACTAGTATTGTTATTTTACTTTATGTTCATGATTTCTTAAGGCAATTTATTATTATGTGTTGCATTGTAACTTGTTGCTACTACTTCTAAAGCTGGGCCTTCATTATCTTGAAAAAGGGTAATGATAGTTCCTAATTCTCAAAGGCCTTAATTTTCACCTCTTGCTGTATGTACTACTACAAGTACAGCTTTTAGTCCAACTGCTGGTTATTTATAATTGCCTAATAAGGTTGTGGGTACTTTGACTGATATGCCCCAATAGAGCTACACATAGCATGGCATGGCTAAGGAGTTATCCTTTGCTCACCTTCAAATTATGAATAATTGTCCCATACCTTTTGAGCTAGAGAATACTACACTAGTAAGGTCTTTTTTTGGCTTTTAATGATCACTATGTCAGATTAATTCTTTGTAACACTTCTTGTCTTAGTTTTGATAGGTTAGGAGGAATCCTATAGAAAGAACTTCTTAGGCAGTCTAGGCTTTTATGAGAGACATAATAAATGAGACTTGAGTTCTCACAATAAGTATTTTCTAGCATTAGTTAGTTTAAGTGTGCATGTCTATATAGTATGCATGACATTTTTAAGATGCATTAATCTCTCATTCTTTTGCAGAATGAGCTAACAAGGAGAGCATCTACTCTTTGTGATACCTAAATGAAGCTGAGGACCTTAAAGATTTTAGAGAAGTTAGTGCTCTCTTCTTATGATTAGGACATGAAGAATGAGAAGGATAGTAGCCCTACCCATTTCTTATTGTTAATAAGCCTTTTTGTATATACAAACACTCATAATATTTTGATACATTATATATATTCTTCTATTTTGAACATATTTTGCATTTTTTGCACAAGAGTTAGCATACATGAAAACTTTACAATAGAGTACATCATTCTTGGGAAAATATATAAGGGCATATTCTTTATCTATACAACATCCCTTATAGTAATAAGTTTCTGACCATCTATGTAACTATGAGGTTGAAGCTTAATGACCTTCTTCAACATTTCATCATTGAGATATACGACACAGTTACCTATACCAATAGTTGTAAGCTGACCAAGCATTATATTTTTAGAAACCCTTTTCAAGTAATCTATTTCATCATATATAGCCACATCAAGAAGAATATACACAACCTCTTTAAATGAACACTTTATCAATGGTCCAACATCATTTTAATTAATACCATGATGGGTAATGGCCATTAAATGAGCACAACATGTCGTGGTATCACATAGTATGGCAAGGTATCTACAATCCTCTAAAGATTAGCTAGTAGAAAATGCTTAACTCATCAAACAAGGAACAACGTACTACTTTAAAGTTTTCTGCTCCCTAAATTCCGAATCAGTGGTTTTATTGCTTCATTTTGTGACAAGGCTTTAATACTCCAAAGATTTTGTTGGTTTGTCCATGTAACACCCATGAATTGAGGCTTTATGAATAGTACCATAGGGTTTACGAAGTGTGCCTAGGTTGCTAGGTCACTTGTATGTAGACTAAGGTGTGGTATTGGTCATGAAACTTTGAAGGGCCATAAATTGATGAAGAAGTTGAAATTTAAAAGATTTAGCAAAACAAATAATTCATTTTAAGTAGTCAAGAATATATATGTGCAATAAAAATTTTTCGGGCCAAGATTTACTTGAGATGTGCTCAGACGAACCTAAAAATAGTGGACCCTAATGCAAAAAAATTCCACTGAATCCACTAGTGAAAGAATTTTTAGATTTTAAGGTTGTTTGCAAATTCTCATAATTTTTGAGATTGGCATGCAAATTGAGGTATCCTAAAAACTATCTTATTGATGGAATCTAGCCACAAAAATTTGTAAGTAGATAAAAGAGATTAAAATATGAATTTTAAATTTAATAACATAATTTTTTGAGGTCCGAGTGAATTACTATGAATTTTTTAAATTTGCTAAAAAATTGAGGTTTCATTATTTTTAAGAGGGTTCAATACAACCTTTGTCATGTCAAAAAGGGACCTACACCATGCCAAGTGGCCAAGGAGGCTTGCTAAGTGGCAAAACCCATTTGACATGTGCAATTCCACCAAATGAAGGAAAAAAATTCTTCTTCCTCTTCTGCTATAATCGATGCCAAGGAGAGGATTCAAGGGCCATAACTCTCTCATTTCTTCACCAAAAATGGTGATTCTAGTTTCTAAATTCAAGTTTGTCTATTAGGCACCATAGGGAAAAGGAATTAGGTAAAAAGGACTTCTCATTTTGGAGATAAAATTCATCAAAGATCACTAGTTTAGACTGTCTAGAATTTTGACCTTTAGATGAGTTCATGGTTGTTTCTCCTCTATTTTTTTGGGTCTTTTTGGCTATTATTTGATGCTTGATCATGCCTGAAACCTATGTGATTGTGTGTGTGAGGTGTTTATGGCAATTGGATGGCAAATTAAGGCCTACATAGTGGGAGGAAAGTTATGGTTGATGTTGGATAGCCTAGTGTTCTCGTGGATTCAAGGGGCTTTTCTCACTTTAAGTGAATTTAAAGCATTTCTTTCATGCAATAAGGTGATTAAGATGATGAAAAACATTTTAAGATGGCTGGAATGTTGCGTTTATGAATAATTTCATCAATGTGAAGGTTGATTAAATGATGACTTAGTGAATTAGGGAGTAATGGTTTAAGAAACTTGCAAATTAGTCTTAAATTACTTGCTAATTTTAGGGTGTATGAATGTTTGGGTTAGTTATATAAAGCCTAAAATATGTATGAAGGATTTCTTGGCATGTTAAAAGAAGAACTATGGTAGTTGTGATTAGAAAACACGATGAGATGTACCTCCTATGCTTCTACCCGAGAGCTACCATGAATGAATTTGATGTGAAGTTTGATAAAGAACTTAAAACTATATGTAACCTATGAGAATTTGTTTGGAATTGGATATGTATGTGAGTATTTATATTCATGGCATATAGGTGTGGATGGATATTGATATATGGTGGAAAAGGAATGGAATGATGTATAATTTTCCTTGATACCCAAGATCATGTTGATTGCAATATGGCATGTAATTTAACTTATTGAAGTGTTATGTATATGAATTACAATGGTCAAGGCAATTGACTTATAATGATCTTGAATTGAATAATACATATGGCATGATGATATATTTTTTAAAGTAAACCTTAAGAATTTATCTTTAAATGACTCAAAATTTTGAACTAAAATATATGGAAATGGCCTAGAATAATTGCTTTAAAATGTGACTAGAAATGAACTATGAGAAATAAACATAAACTTATGCCTTTGGGGCCTTGGAAGTGGCCTAGAAATGATACGCCTTGGGCTTTTGAATGTGCTTAATGAAATGTTGAAAAATATGATAAAATCTTATTTAAAATAGTCTAAAAAATGTGTTTTGAAAATTGGTCGAAACGACAAACAAATGTCCAATTGACCATTACCTGAACCACTAATGTCACTGGATAGAAAGTGTTAATTTCATGAGAAATAAATTCCATGATAAATTAAGACATATTAAACCTCGTATATTCGTAATAATATAGCATAAAATTATTTTGGCATTTTTACCAAGCAGAGCTAAAATGTGGCTATACCAGACTGGCAAAAAAATAAACTGTGTAATAAAATTTATAACTGTCTATTATTGTAACTTAAATATTATAAGAACAATATTGGTCAATAAATAGACATAAAATGAGCTATTTAGCCCATTATTTAGACACCTACTAGATGGATTG
>CANXYI010065605.1:0-10588 GCA_948208565.1 Hura crepitans
ATCACTGCACATGTATCTATGCAAGTGCAGCTACTATGAAGGTTCATCAGGATCACTGTACAGTTAGTGATAAAATGCTATAGTGGTGTAATAGCTATCAGGTCCAAAATATAGGCCATTGCATATCATGATCCTAATGTATAATATTAGGATTCATGTCTGTCAGATATGGGCTAGTCAACTCGAAAGTAAAGAAATTGTAATTATAAGATTTATAAAATGAACTTAAGAATTTATATACCTAAAATGGATTAACATACAATATGATTTGAACATGATAGTGAATCAATCATATAAAGGTAATGAATGTGCGTCATAATGTGTGTGCAAATGATATTACAAGATTGCATGATAATGTATGAATAATGTGCATTTGTGTGTATTTATGTATAAGCATATTTTATTGAATGCATCACTAAGCTTTATGCTTATCACATCTTATTTTTGATGCATAGGTCATAGTTAGCCATTTTAGAAAGCCTCAACAACAATAGTGCAGTGTAGTTTAAGGAAGATTTTATCAAGTATTTTGTTATATTATGGTTATAATGTGTGATATAATGACATTAATAGTTGGCACTTATATGTAACCTTATTATACATGTCATGTTATTATGATATGCTTGTGTATGGATGAGATTGCATGATTTGATTTGCTTGCTTGAGATATTGATTTTTGATGAGGACTGAAAAGGTCCAAGTGGTTAAGAATGATTGAGATATTATAAGAGTGCTATGTTATGTAGGTTTTATTTTGGGATATGTTACAGTGCAGCTGTTATGCTACCAAAATTTTGTTAGATAAGACTATTTATTTGATATATGTTTTATTCATGTAAAAAGGGTTTTAAGAAGGTAATGGTAAAGATAATACAAGTTAGTTTTCATATCATCTCTTATTCAGACTAGAAATGGTTTGGGTAAGTGGTGTCATAATGTGACATCCCTCATTCGAATCCACCTATTGGGTTAAGTGAGGGGTGTTACATTTGGTGGTATTAGAGCTTAGGTTTAGGCATTTCTAGGTGCATTAGACTACATATGAGTGCCATAGGGTTAACATGTCTTTACATCACACAAAACTACACTGCTTGAGGCTAATGTTTGTTTTCTAATATAGATAAAAGATGAGTGATTCAATTTCTTGCTAGTGAAAAAAAAGAGGTACAAAGTCATACCCTACCAACAATTAATGAACCAATATGAGCAGAAGCTTCCATGCCAAGTGATGTAGCATAATCTGTATTTGCTTAGCCAACACAAGTGCCACCACTGTAGATGCAACAAATGGCTGATTTATTGAGGTAGACTATAGAAATAGTTGTTCCACAACCACCACCACTAGCTCTATAACAACCAATACATCACAGTAGCAGCCACATTCATGAGCTCTCCAAAAGATATAGCTTGAATGTGTTAAAAATTTAGGAGCCATTGATTTTGAGGGAGGTGATGTAGATGATGTAGCTAAGGTTAAATACTAGCTAGAGAGAATAGAGAGGATTCTAGAGCAATTGAAGTGCACTTCAGAAAAGTGTTTGATCTATGCTACATCATTATTACAAGTAGAAGCACACTTATACTGGAGAATAGTCTTAAAATGTAAAGCAATTGAACCTATAACCTGGGAGTTTTTCTTGAATGAGTTTAAGAAAAGATATATCGCACAGACTTAAGTTGAAAAGAAAAGATAGGAATTTCTAGATGTGAAGCAAAATGGGAGATCGATTGTTAAATACGAGAAAGAGTTTTCTAGATTGAGCTGATATGCTAATGAGATACTTCTTAATGAACTAGATAGATGTAGGAGATTTGAGAAAGGCTTAGATACTGAGATCAGGTTGCAGATGGCTATAAACAAGATTGATGACTTTGCTAAGATAGTTGTAGTAGCTTATGTAGTGGAAGATATATTGAAGGAACATAAAGAAAATTTGTAGAAGAAAAGATCATTCACTATTGGATGGACAAGCTCAGCTCCAAAGATAAGCAAGAAATAGAGAGAGAACCCTTCTACACAATTATCTCAGATAACACCTTTGACAGAAAGATCTGGATAGAGAGGATAATTTATACAACATAAAAAATGATCAACTACTAGTGCCCTAATTTTAATAGCTAAGAGCATAAATCTTACATGTCAAATATGTGGTAGGAAACATGGTAGAGTATGTTGGAGGAATAGTCTCAGAGTATGTTATGGATGTGGAGCTATAAGGCATTTTAAAAAGGATTGTTTATAGAGGATAGGTGAGTTTGCTCAGCATCAAGCATCATCACTTACCTTAGCTAGGAGACAAAGAGACACTAAAGGGGATAGACCTAATGGTAGTTAGAGGCCCAGACAAAAGTCTAGTACAGGGATAGAGGCTCGAGCTCTAGTGAGGTAGTATGCAATTAGAGCTTATGAGGATACAGACTCTCTAAATGTCATTGCTGGTATATTTTATTTCTTTGATTTACCTGTATTGACTCTAATTGATCCAATTTTTATGCATTCCTATGTATGTACTACTTTGGCATGAGAAAGAGGGTTATAATTATAACCTTTAGACATTGATATCATGGTTAGTAATCTAATAAGACATGTTACTATTGATAGAATATGCAAGCATTGTCCATTGATTATCCAAGGACAGACCTTTCCTACCAATCTTGTCAAATTGCCTTTTAATGAATTTGATGTTATCTTGGGAATGGATTGGCCATCAAGACATCATGCTATAGTGAATTGTAGGTAGAAGAGGCTTACTCCTCAAAAAGCAAATGGTGATGAAATCATAGTAGTGGGTGAAGAAAAGACTTTTTATCTAATGTTATTTTTTGTAGTAACAAGACCTATGGTTTGAAAAGGGTGTCAAGCATACCTAGCACATGTGGTTGATGTAGAAAAGGTAGAACTAGACATCATTCAAATACCAGTAGTAGCTGAGCTTTTTGATATTTTTCCAGATGAGTTGCCAAGATAACCACTTGAGCGAGAGCTTAAATTTGCTATTGAAGTATATCCAGGCACTGACCCAGTCTAAACAGCCCCTTATATAATGGCTCTTACTGAACCAAAAGAATTAAAGGTGCAGTTACAAGAGCTATTAGATAAAGGGTTTATTAAACCAAGTATTTCACTATAGGGTACACCAGTATTATTTTTGAAAAAGAAGGATAGGTCCTTAAGACTTTGTGTTTGCTACATACAGTTGAATAAAGTGACAATTAAGAACAAATATCTGCTACCTAGAATCAATGATTTATTTGATCAACTCATAGTAATAGATGTTTTTTCAAAGATTAACTTATGATCTGGGTATTATCAACTCGAGATAAAAGATTCTAATATGCCTAAAATAGCTTTTCATACCAGATATAGGCATTATGAATTTTTAGTGATGCCTTTAGATTAACTAATGCCCTAGCAGCTTTCATGGATTTGATGAACATGGTCTTCAAACCATATTTAGACTAGTTTGTTATAGGGTTCATTAGTGATATTCTGGTCTACTCTAAGACTAGAGATGATCATGAATATCATTTTAGGTTGGTATTTCAAACATTGAGAGAGAAATAACTTTATGCTAAATTGAACAAGTGTGAGTTATGGTTGGATGAAGTTGTATTCTTGGGACACATTGCTTTAGCTAAAAGAATCAAGGTAGATCCAAGTAAAATCAAGTCTATATTAGAATGAAATCTTTTAAGAAATGAAATAAAGATTAAGAGTTTCTTGGGATTAGTTAGATACTATAGAAGGTTTATGAAAGGATTCTCATTGATTAAAGGATTCTCATTGATTGCAGCTCTAATGACTCGATTATTAAGGAAAGATGTGAAGTTTTAGTGCAATGATACATGTCATGAGAGTTTTGACAAATTGAAGGCCATATTGATAGAAGCCCTTGTTCTTATAGTACCAAAGTCAGGGAAGAACTTTCATATTTATAGTGATGCTTCTCATAATGGACTCAGGTGTGTGTTAATGCAAGATGTAAAGTAGTGGCTTATGTATCTAGCCAGTTAAAATCTCATGAAAAGAATTATCCAACACATGATTTGGAATTAGCTGCCATTGTTTTTGCTTTGAAGATATGGAGAAATTATCTTTATAGTGAGAAGTATTACATATACACAGACCACAAGAGCTTAAAATACCTTTTTACATAGAAGGAATTAAACTTGAGTCAGCAGAGCTGGATGGAATTGATTAAAGACTATGACTATGTAATTGATTACCATCTAGGAAAGGCAAATGTAATAGCAAACACATTGAGTTAAAGATTACTTTGTGCCTTAAAAGCAATGAATGTTTGATTATAGAGTCTAAAAGATAGAGCTTTGTTAGTAGGATTACAAGTTAAACCCAGCTTGGCTTAATAGGTGAAAGAGGCTTAGAAGGATAATAATCAACTCATGCATATAATGATTTCGATTAAAGAGGGGAAGCCCATTGAGTATGAAATAAAAGTACATGTTATTTGTATTACCATGATAGGCTGTTTGTGCCTAATGTGGAAGATACAAGTACTAGATATTGCAGAAAGCTCACAGTTCACCTTATGCCATGCATCCTAGGAGCAAAAAAGTGTATCTTGATTTAAAGCCATATTATTAGTGGCCTGGAATAAATAAGGATTTAATTAAGTACATATCTAAATGTTTACTTGTCAATAAGTAAAGGCAGAGCATCAAGTTCCTTCTGGATTGCTACAACCTATAGCCATACGAGAGTGGAAATGGGAGAGAGTAACCATGGATTTTGTTGTTAGATTACCTAAGATTAAGAGCAAATGTGATGCAGTATGGGGTCATTATAGATAGATTGACAAAGATGACACACTTTATTCTAGTTAGGATGGACTATTCTCTAGAGAAACTTGCTTAGCTATACATTGATGAGATTATGTGTAACACCCCTTACTAGATTCCCGAAGAAACCTAGTAAGCGGTGCACTTCTCGCTAGGTTACGCATCTTTAACTTCTCCCATAGTCATTCATTTAACTTTTACTTATTATGTATTATTTAATTCTATCTGACTCCTAATTCCTTTCATTCTATTCCTACAGTTTATTTAGGTTCATATTGACATGTTCATGTCATTGCAGGGTGCTTTTAACACAATTAGATATTTCCTAAAAATTCAGCAGCATAATGACTGCTTGAGTCACTATCCCAACAATTCTATAATAGATTTTCACATCTCCTGGACCCTTCTAGTCCCCTAGATATCAACCTATCATCATCATCTATCAAATAGCAACACAGGCCTTAAGCCACAATGAAGAAAAACATATAGAACCTCAGGCTTAAAAAAATAAAAACATATGTCATACATACACAATAGGGATTAACACTTGATTAATTATAGCATAATTTGTCTATACACAATTACATCCTATGTCCTTTATATACATCACACCTATTTCCCACCTAAGTATATAGAGTGGAAAAGCTATACAAATGTGCATTATCAATATTGTAAAAAATGACCTTTGAACTCCACTGCATGTTTTATGAGGCTACATCCTTATTCTTGTTACCTATGTATCGAAATAGGTATGATGTGTATATAATATACTCTGTGGTGAATTCAAGCATTTAAAACATGTCTAACAATTTATCCATGCACAATATTGATATTCTTATCTTGTTTTGATTCCCAAGTACAACCTAGAATACTAAGATGTAAAATTACCATCTTAGCCCTTGGGTGTTTCTGTTCGTAATTTACCCAATTAATCACTATAACTCATATAAATTATGTTTTAAGATTATTATTAACCATTACATGCATAATCTTTACAAATTAAGCCATTAAGCATTACCAGTGGAAAATTACCAAAATACCCCTACATTGTATTTCAAAGCCACATGTAAATTATATTAATCTTGTTTAATTATTTCAGCTGGCCTATCTTAGGAGACAACACTAAGGGACACTAGATCTAGAGGGAAAATAAACTAGTACAGTGGTCCATATTTTGGACTTACACCGTTGTACCAGCTCAATAAAGTTTTGGCACTTAAAGTGCAAATAATGAGGTGGGGTCTACCGAGCAGATTGGTATGTCCAACAGACTAGTACAATTGCCCTTAAGGAGCTTTATCATTGTACTAGCATTAATTAAAAGATTAGTGATAAGGTGGTTGTGTCTGCCTAATAGATTGGTTTATCCAATAGACTAATGCAGTAGCCCTCCAAGACCTATATCGTTGCATCGAAAAAAATCAATACTAGCATAAAGTTGCAAGGGTAGAAAGTTGTCTATCCAACATACTAGTACAGTGGCCCTAATGGGGACCTATGCTATTATACTGACCCTATTTGAAAAATAGACAATGTAGCAGCCACTAAAAATCCCTAAGTTAACCGGTCAACCTATCGAATGGATGTCTATCTAATGGGCAATCCAACCTTAATCTATGTCCATTTCTTTACTGATTAACTTTTTATAATATTATCAAGTAAAAAATAGATAGTTAGAATTTTTATGGCACCGTTGAAATTTAGCTCGATCTAGTAAGGCCATAAATAGGTTGTACCAGGTGAATTCTCAGAAGTATTTTTAAGAGGTGTAATTGCAAGTAACTATGATATATTATGCTAAACTTTATTTCATAAGTATTTCACATTTTTATACCATTAACTATCAACTGGTTATATTAGTTTAGGTAATGGTCATTTTAGGATAGTTACAGGTCATTTTGGCTAGATTTCACTAAGCTTTTTAGGTCTATTTCACCATATTTTGTAGTGTAGTTTTCACTGTTTATTTCATGAATTCATAGGCCTAAAGCCTATAATACTTAAGCAAATTAAAATGTAAAAAATATAGGCATACATGCCATTACAAATAATCACCCCATCATAGCCAGTTTAAGGCACATAACTTAAGCACTTTGTTCATGTACAAACCATAGCCCTTAAAGGCAAATACAAGCCACCTTTCATACATTATTTCTAGCCAAACTTAAGTTCATTATTCATGCCATTTCTTATCCATATTACATGCCATTTTAAGGTATACATTGACTACATTTATACCAATATAATTTAAGCCACCATAGCTCATATAAGTACATATTTTAGGTATACTCATTGCATACATGTTCCATCACTTTCATGCCTATTTACACCAATATAGCTTTTGTGTTTGACCCTTCTCTAGCTTATTCATGCATTTCGATGCTTTTTACCACACATTCCACCTTGTATCTATAGTTTAAACATAAGCATACACCTATATACACACTACCATGCCAATTTAGATACTTACCCATGGCATATGGCTCGGCCGCTACTAGGCTTCCATGCTACCATGCATCAACCAATCTCATTACTTAACATATCATTAATTCATGCATAATATGTCTAATGTACATACATTGTCCACCTTAAACACTAATTAGAACTATTATAACATGCCATACACATTTCAAAGCTAGAGGCAAGCTCTCAGCCACTCCCTCACTTTATAAGTAATTTCCATTACATACCAACACCAAAACCATTATAACACACATTAAGCACCATAAACATGTCCTTACCTCCTTGCACACCTCTCAGTTACTAAGAGTTTGACATCAATATTTCTCTTTTTCATCAAATAACCATACGATTCCCATTCCATCATGCCATATACTACAATCCTTTAATAAAAACACATATCCAAGCTAATTTGTGAACTTAAACCTAAAGAACAGCTACTAAAATTGAAGGGCATGAAGTGAATGGTTGAATTCACTTACCTGACACTTTAAGGAATGAGAAGTCCACACTTTAAGCCTTCAAATCTACTCTTCCAGCCTGCCATGATAGCCTTTCCTCCCCTTTTTCAAGCTTTTTCTCTTCTTGAATTACCTTAAAAACCATCAAACCACATGGCATTAGAATTTAAGCATCCTAAATAGCCATTTCCAGCCTAAAATAACCAAGGAAAACTAAGGAGGAAGCCATAGAACTCACCTTGCTCACTTGTTAGACAGCTTCTATCTAAGAAACTTTAGGGATTTTTCCTTAACTCATGGCTACTCCTATTTCTATAATTTTTCTTCCTCTAGCTCCCTAACATATCAATTTGAATTTAAGTGAGTAGAAATTCTAGAATTAGGCTGAAAAAGATGGTGAAAATGGGGGAGAAGGCTGAAGGTGGTGTCATTTCTGGTGGTAGCCAAGAGAAAGATTTTTGCTTTTGTTTAAGTGGAAAAATCCACTTTGTAACCATCTTTGACACTTTGCATCACCCTTAGGCTAGCTGTTTAAGTGTGAGTAGGTCCTATAACCACCCGAGCCATCTTATAAGGACTTGATTTTTTGAAAAATTTTGGAAATTCACAAAAATTCACACGAACCTCAAAAAATTATAGCATTTATTTTAAAATTCATATTTTAATACCCTCTACATGCTCATAAATTTTTGCGACCAAATTCCACCGATAGGATAGTTTTTAGATTGCCTCGATTTGTGTGCCAACCTAAAAAATTATGAGAATTTCCAAAAGACCTCATAATCAAAAAATTCTTTCACTAATAGACTCAATGGAAATTTTAAGCTTTAGGGTCCGATATTTTCAGGTCTATCCGGGCACATCCCGAATCATTCTCGGCTTGAAAAATTTTTATTACCTAGAAGGGTAACTTACGGTCCAAAATTAATTATTAGTTCTGCTATGTTTTTTAATTTTGCCATTTTCATTAAATTAAAGCCCCTTAAAGTTTCATGACTAGTGTCATTTCCTTGATTTACATGTAAGTAAATTGGTAGCCCAGGCACACTTCCCGGACTTAGTGACACTTTTCACGGAGCCTCAGGACATGGGCATTACACTTCTTCCCCTCTTAAAAAAATTTTGTCCTCGAAATTACCTAGAGCAAATAAGTGAGAATATTGGGCTCGTATATGCTCTTCTAGCTCCTAGGTACCTTCTTCAGTATTATGGTATCTCTATAACACATTAATCAGTGGTATAGACTTATTTCGCAACTGCTTCACTTCACGACCCAAAATCTAAACTAGTACCTCTTTATAACTTATATCTAGCTGTACTACAATGTCTGACATCAAAATCACATGTGATGGATCTGATCTGTACCTTTTGAGCATAGAAACATCAAAAACATCATGTATTTGTTGCAGCTCAGGTGGTAATGCTAGCCTATATGCTACAGGTCTAACCCTTTCTATAATCTCATAAGGTCCGATAAACTTAGGACTTAATTTCACTTTTTTCCAAAACCTTAGCACCTTTCTCCATAGAGAAACCTTTAGAAATACCTTTTCACCAACTGTATACTCAATATCTCTTTGCTTTAGGTCAACATATGCTTTTTGTCTATCTATAACTGCTTTGAGCCTTTCCCTGATTATCTTCACTTTTTCCTTCGCATCTCTGATTAAATCCATACTAGAAATCTTATTTACTCCAACTTCACTCTAGTACAAGAGAGTTTTGCATCATCTACCATACAGTGCTTCATATGGGGCCATCCCCAAGCTAGACTGGTAACTGTTATTATAGGCAAAATCTGCCAAAGACAATTACTAATCCTAATTACCTTGAAGCTCAATAGCATAAACTTATAACATATCCTCGAGTATCTATATCACCCTCTTTGATTGTCCATCAGTTTAAGGATGAAAAGTTATGCTATAAGTCAATCTGGTGCCTAATGCCTTCTGCAGCTTCTTCCAAAATCTGGAAGTGAAGTGAGGATCCCTATAAAAAATAATGGTAACTAGCACACCATGTAACCTAACTATCTCATCCACATATAGTCTAGCCAGCCTCTCTAAAGAATAATCCATCCTAACTAGGATAAAGTAGATGTCTTTATCAATCTATCAATAATTACCCATGCTGCATCACATTTACCTCTGGTCAAAGGTAAACCCATCACAAAATCCATGGTCGACTTTTCCCATTTCCACTCTGGTATTACTGGAGGGTGCAACAATCCAAAAGTAACTTGATGTTTAGCTTTTGCTTGTTGGCATATTAGACACTTTGCAACATACTTTGCCACATCTCTTTTTATACCAAGCCACCAATAATAGGACTTCAGGTCTAAATACATTTTTGTGCTCTCAAGATGCATGGAATAAGGAGCTTCATGAGCCTCCTTTAGTATCTATAACCTCAGATCATCTATACTAGGTACATATAACCTAATATAATAATATAGACACCCATCTTCTGTCAACTCAAACCCTGTAGCCTTCCCCTCTTTAGCTTTGCTTGCCATCTAAGCTAGCTATTCATCTTTCATCTGATTTTCCTTAACCTATTGTCTAAAATTTGGCTTCACCTATAACTTAGCCAATGTATCATCTTTTGAAATATACTATAACTTGACATTCATAGCTTTTAAAGCCATAATAAATTTCCTGCTCAAAGTATTTACCACCACATTTGCTTTCCCTGGGTGGTAATCAATCAGGCAGTCATAGTCCTTTATCAGTTCCAACTGCCTTCTATATCTCA
The DNA here is from genome assembly GCA_948208565.1 of Hura crepitans. NCBI lineage: Eukaryota > Viridiplantae > Streptophyta > Magnoliopsida > Malpighiales > Euphorbiaceae > Hura > Hura crepitans. The sequence goes on from CANXYI010065605.1 coordinate 10,476, forward strand.
AGTTCAGTTCCTTTTGAGTAAAAAGGTATTTTAGACTTTTATGATCTATATAGATGTAGCATTTCTCTCCAAACAGATAGTGCCTCTATATTTTCAATGAAAAAACAATAGTA
>CANXYI010065630.1:0-14347 GCA_948208565.1 Hura crepitans
GAATCATAAAAATCAAACCTTCACAATTATTTTCATTAGAATTTAATTTCTTAAATTTAGCTTCATGATAATTCAACCACCGCCTTAATATTATCATGGGATTTCATCCATAATTGATGGGAGCTAGGTTTGCCATCGTCCACTTACCATGTTAAATAAATACTAATTCATTATTCTTTTGTAGGATTCACCTCAATGCCCAATCCAAAGTCAATCAGATTTAGCTCAATACCCAATCTAAAGTCAAAAGGATTTAGCTCAAGCCAATCCATAAATACTCTCGGGTTCAGCCTAACAAGCCAATCCATAAGCACTATTAGGTTTAGCCTAATAAGCAAATCAACTCCAAATAAATTTCATCTATGCAAGGCAGGCATTCACATTTGATGAAGTGTCGTAATGAGGTAAGTATCTCAAACTCAAGTTTTTTGTTATGTACTATTTTAAATTTATGCATTTTCATAGCACACACGAAAGTGGGGGCAACTGTAGACACCCTACCCCTTTTAGGCCTGTGATGATAACCAGAGATAGGCTCTTAAGTAATAATTCAAGTTCCAAAAAAGACCTTTGTCTACATGAACTAGAATGTTACTAGTCTGCATGGACAAAATATCACTAGGTTTGCATTAGCCTAACTAGGCTCTATCAAGCTCGAGGCCTTTGGTTTGCTTACACCAGTCCAAGTTTATGTCAACACGAACTAACTCAAACTTAGCCTACGACCCAGTCAAAAGCCCATAGATTGGTAGGAGAGCATGTAGCCTAGGTCCACACAGACTTATAGTCCAAGTTTGTATGGACTTATCGACATAAAGAGCTTCTAGAAGTATGAGCTTCCTATTCAAAATATATTTCCTAGTCCTAGAAGGACTCTAATTCCTCTCTGGATGGGAAAGCCACCTTTCAAACTTATAAATACCCTTCTTAGAGGAGAAAAAACTCATAGGCAATTTCAAAAAGCCAAACACTACAGTTTGAGAGTTCAAGAGAAAACTCCAACAAGGATTTATACGACTAGTTCTATCAATCCACACTTCAAATTGATTTTTCGAAAACCCTACCTTTTGTTTCTTAAAAGCTCATTTATAAGGTAAGATCGAAGGCCTCCTTCTGTGCATATCCTTACTATTTTCTTAGACTTATGATCTCTAAGGATTGATCACATATGAGGTGATTCTATGTAGTTCGCATCTTGATCATAGGAGTATGACATTATTTTAAGTCATTTCATTGTGTACCATTAACTGTTTCTATGTTATAACTATTTTGTTATTTTTGTCCTAATCGCATGGACTTACCTTGATGCATGAGTATGTCTGCACAGACTTAATTTATTGATACACACATGAATTGTCATTCGTATGAACTTATGTTCGGTAATAGTGTTTTATTTGTCTTATATATCATTTTTTAGTGTATTTTGCTTACTATATTGACATGCTCGCATCGTGTTATGATGTTGTATAGTTATTACATTCCATGATACCTATCTTTTTGGCATGCTAAAATTGTTGTATGGTCTGTATGGACTTTTTCTCATGCGGAACGCAATCTGTATGGATGATCTTATTTTGATATTATTTGTTCTATCATGAAGTTCGCATGGACTCTCTCTTATAAGGAACACATTCCATATGGATATCATGAAGTCCGTATAGATTCCCTCTCACAAGGAATATAGTCCGTACGGATATATGCTTAATACATGTTTACTTCATTCTGTAGTCCACACAGACTCTCTCTCATGAGGAACATAGTTTGTATAGATATTTGTTTGCAATCTCTAGTCCGTGTGATTACATATGTTGATTTATATGTTTTCTGTAATAAATTTGTAGCTTTCCGGTGATTATGCTTAGAAATGTATCTTGATTTTACATAAATCATTGTATGCTTATTCTCTATAAGTCCTTATGAATCCTTATTTGGTAACATTAACCATTCTTTTGAGTTGTATGCAAGTGACCTTTCTTACTAGAGTAGAGGTCCAGATAGATATAATGACCCTTGTAAGCTATAGTCTACACGGACACACTCTAGAGCTATTCTTGGTCTATACGAATGTAGCGATGTACAGACGAGACCAATTAAGTGTTGTGGATTATATCCTTTGTTTTTGTTCCTTTTATGTCCTTTGCTCATTTTTGGGTTGTAATAGGTAGTTTAATAATTCGTTTTACACATTTGAAGCCTAAGATCACATCAAATGATTTTTTACCAAATTAATTGATGTTTTCTTAACAAAATAGTTTTCAATTTTCTTAATGAAAATCACATAAAATGTATTTTAAAAGACCAATCTCCTAAAGATGAGAGTTGGGCAATTACTACTAATTCCTATGGAATTACAGTAATTGTTAGGTTAAATAATAACTAATGAATAACCTAATTTCTGGATGTACAATAAATAATTATGCTTGTTGTAGTATTTAAATACTATAATGTACTCTTTTTAAGTGAAAAGGTGACATGAATGCTTTAAATATAATGTATGCTTGCTTGATATGGGATTGATAAATGTTACAATATTAGGGCATAAATAAGATTTGATTCTTATCCTTTTCTAGGTAAAAGATCAGTGATCCTAGTGGTGACTCCAAACACTAACCAGTCTCATCCCTGGTAAAATATAATAAATCTATAATAGTGTTCAAGAATATAGAAGTAATGCTCCTAGTGTACCTATCAAATTCCTTAAGATTAATGGTTATTTTCATTAATGTGTGAGACATCAGGCTAGGTTATGCATCATATCATATGAGCATTGTCACTAAATCATACATATTTATACATTGCACTATTATCATCACTTGCATCATTGCACATGCATAAACCTGATATGATGCACCTATATACGCAGATCATAGCAGAGATTGAAACATTTGAGGTGAGAGTTATAATGGTTAAAGATAAAATAGGATAAAAGAGAAGAGTTATATCTATCAATATAGATGGAACTGGCTATATAATGATGTTTAAGATAAGGAGTTGTTATAAAGGTTATATTAGTGGATGATTGGTTATAAAGTACCTAGGGGTTAAAACAAATGACAAGCGTGATGATTTATATTAGGGGAATAAACTCAAATAACAATGATAGGCATAATGTAAGTAAATATATATATATTATAGGTCCTTACAAAATGTTTAAGAGTGGGAAGGAAATACATAAAATATATACCAAAAATTGGTATACACACACACACACATACATATACATATATGTGTGTGTGTGTAAACATGCTTATTAAATATAGCTAAAAGATTCAACTCATAAAGATAGTTAAATGGGATAAGCAGTAGGTATGTTGTTGTATGTAAAATGACAAGTAGACTTAAGGTTTGTATATTGAGATGTGCATGATTAACTGAACATTTTAGTTTTTATTAACTAATAAAAATATGGTAATGTTGGTATTATGAACATATAAAATATGTATTGTGGAATGCTTATGTTCCTTGAGTGATGAAAATGTTAGTGAGATATGAAGCATGGCATGATAAGTACGTTAGACCGACGTCTATAATGCCTATAAACCTAAGGTATATATGACATAACTACTATAGAGCATCATGTATAGATGTGTATCTATGAATAAGTTGAGAATACAAAAGGTATATATATGTGAATATTAAATGAAAACTAGATACAAGTATAGATGTATAATGGAACATGCTTGAGTGATTATTTAAGTATGGCGATTTAATGGTTTATATAAAATTTTGATTTTGCTTTATATATGAGATATATATTATGCCATGTGATGAGCATGCAAAGATAATTTAAGAAATAAAAGCTTACTGTGAGACTAATATTACCTAAAACAAGACAAGTTATGCATGATGTAGTTTAACACATGGTTGTTTTATGATATTGATAAGGGAAATGATAAATTGTTATTGAATGTACATAATTGGTCAAATAGACTTAGAATGAATAATAATTCTACCTAAAGGATGAAATGATGCCTTGTATTGGCCAAGAATTCGGGATTCACGAATAATACTTCCTGATGCATGAATAATATCTCCCAAGTATTCGGGGCACCGTATGGTGATCGAAGGGGAAGTACTAGTCATAAAACTATGATGGGCCAAAAAATAAGGAAAATGAAATAATTAAAACTTTTAGTAGAAGCAATAAAGAAATTTATGCTGAGCCTAGTGAATAGTGACTTTAGTTGACACTATGTCGAGAAAGGCCTAGGATGTGCCCAGATTGACATGAAAGTATCATAAACTAAATGTTAAAAATTCAAATAATGCAATGGTGAAGGAATTATAATTTTTTGAGGTCATTTGATATTTATTCGGAATTTCTTATTTACGCGATTGAATAATTGACTTAGTTTCCATTAGAGTTTTGACTCAAAATTTTAGGGGTCCCCTAATTAGGACTTTAAAGAATTTTTAGCCCTAAAAGCATGAATTTTGGAGGTCTTCAACAATTAATTTGAATTTTTTAAGCATAAAAAATTAGATTAATACGGACCATCGGATTGACACGTGGTGCGATTCGGATCGTCCATGTGTTCAATATAAGTAATGGGTATAAGTGTGGGGACTCACAAGTGCCAAAGTCATCCCCATAAATCTCTCCCTTATTAGCCAACGCCATTACCAAGTGAGGGTTCCTCCCTTTTTTTCATTCCTCCCCCAATTTCAAGCCAAATCTTCTAATACTTCTATCAGTTTTTACTGCCATAGCCTCCTGAGTCTATTCCTATTGATAGAAATCTAGGAAATTACCTAATTGGGGAGTTTGGAGCACTTGATAAATAGTGCCCAAATTGAGTGTAAGTCATTATTTTCTAATTTTTTATTTTACATTTAGGTAATACTAGGTGTGTAGAGAATATCCATGTGTTTAGTTATCAATTTTGAGGTGTGTAGGATTTTTAAGGAATTTTTGAACCCTAAACCCTATTATATTTATAAGAAAGGAAAAGGAAGTGATAGAGGAAGGGCAAAGTAAGCATTGAGAAGGTGAATTAGAGTGCTTTAGAGCTTTAAGTAAGTGAATTTAATGTAACATGTGTTGTATATAATGTATGTGTTTCATATGTGTCTATGTGAGTGTCTATGGAAATGTGACATTATATGTATGTGTAAGTAAATACGTGTGGTAAGTGTGTAAGTATGATATGGTGATCAATTAAGCTTGAATGTGTGAAGAATTCATGAGAGAAGAAAATATGTGTATGTGTGTGTAAGAGGTGTATGTCTGAATGGTGCTTTAAGGAAAAATAAATGTATGCATGTGTGGGTGACAAGAAAATGGCATGTAAATAAGCTAACCAACTAATAGAAAGTATGGTAGTAAAGTGAAATTGAAAGAAATAAGATGTGTATGCTTTTTTCTATAATGGCTGTGAGGTGTGTGTGTATGCTTGTGAGATGTTTGTTGGTTGGTTTAGTGGTAATTGATGTGAAGTGTGCTTAAAATCATGTAAAAGTGCTAATAAGATGATTAGAAATGAACAAAAAAAAAGATGCGTGCATAATATGTTAATGTTAATGATATGGTGATGCATGGAAACAATGTGATGACCACTTAATTAAGTTTATGTAATATGAGATAGAGACATAATGGCATGAATGTGTAGGAGCTATGTGTATGTAAAATGAACAAAACAAAAAGTAAACCATGAACCTTTAGATACCAATGGTAATGGTTTAGTGAATACGAAAATGTGTATCGTAATTGACATAGGAACAATTAAAAGTAAACGAGTCAAGTATGTGCATAATAACCTATAATAGATCATTTAAATAACAACTAATGTTTGCTAATATTAGTTAGACATCTACTAGATAAGTTGATTGGTTAACTAGGGAGTTAGCAATTGCTAGGGGCTTTAGTCCATGTTGATTATCACCTATTGTTATGGTATGGCTAGTGCAGCCGCTGAGGTTCTGAGTATGAGCCTTATACATTAGGTATTGGGAGGTCCCATATAGGTTAATCCTTACTACATGTATCATTTGGATATTAGGAGGCTCACGTGGGTTGATCCCTGCTATCCACCTGTGCTAAGAATTGGGATATTTAAAGGTCCTCAAGATTGATCCCTGCTATCCCTACTACTGTTGGGAGGTTCAGTAGAACTGATCCCTACTGCTCTGGTATTGTGAGGTTCTAATGAACTGATCCCTATTATAGGGTAGAGATAGGTAGGTGCAGCTACCGAAGCCTAAAATGTAGGCCACTACACATGTTATATCTTGTTATCCAGTGTCCTAAAGTGTAGTCTTTCGAGTATAGACCTAAGAAATAATAATGAGCAGACAGATATACCACTGAAGCTAAACTTGTATAATTTACTGGGATAAATAAAAATGGGAAAATAGGAGTTAACTACCTTAGACTATAACAGGTCATGGAATTTAATAAACTAGATTTAATATTATATAACCAACTTACACTTATAACTAGTATTATCAGTGTGAGTAGTATGCAAGACTATAGGTTTACATGTAATATGTTGCATGTATGCATGTACAATTCATATTACATTAAATTCACCACTAAGTCTATACTCAACATGTTGGTGATCCGATGTGTAGGTAGTAGGTAATAGATTACATTTAGCCTCAACAAACATATAGTATATCTGACAACCTTTGTCTAGGTATATATGTACATATGCTTTTGTTTTCATATTAGTTGTGGATATAAGCACTTATGTATAGGATGAGTTAGGGCCCAGTTATGTAAATTTGTTATACCTTTGTTTATGACAACCTAGTCTGTAAATTATAATATAGGTTATGTATGATGGCTATGAAATATGTGCTATTGAATGATTGTGATAACTGAGATGATTGTGTGATGATATTAGTTGATACTATTTAGAGGACCAGAAGATTGATTATGAATAGTTATAGAAGTGGCTTTTTATAGGTTAAAAATTTTATTTTATCACTCAGGCAACCATTATGTTATTGGAATTCCTAGTAAAATAATCTCTCTAAATTTGTTTGATTAATGGATTAATATAGATAAATATAGTAAACTAGAGACAAAACTAAGATAAATCAGCTTAAAATTCCTAAAAATAATAACGAAATCTTTAAGTCTATAATAGTTAAATGAGTATCTATCAGGGGAAAGAATTAGGATGCTTAACCTACCAGGAAGGTAGTATACCTTATTTGGTCGAGCTAAAGGATCAGGCAAAGGGTGTCACATTAGGCGGTACCAGAGCTAGTTTAGGTGTTCCTAGGTATAAAGATAAGTGCCACTGTCTAGAGTTTTGTCTCTCTTGTGAAGCTACACTGTCTGAGGTTGGTTATTTGTTCTTTTGTAGTGATTCACAATGAGTGACCATACACTACTAGATTGAGGAGAAAAGGTGGCTAGTTATGCACTAATAACAATTCACGAGCCACAACTCTGTTACACCAGTGCTAAGTGATACAGCATGCCCGGCTCAAACACGGGGCTCTCTAGCATTGCTACTATAGACTGTTAACTTATTAAGACATACCACTATAGCAGATGTAGTGTACTCTAGAGGAAAACTTAACATATGCCACCTCTCTCATTCAAGAAGAAGTGTTCCATTAGTGGGATACTACCCAAAAGAGAAAACCTATAGCTAATGTAACTTGGGACTTCTTTCTCTAAGATTTCAAGAAAAGGTAGATCTCTGAGACATATCTAGATAAGAAAAAACAAGAGTTCTTAGATTTGAAGTAAGGGCAGAGGTTAGTGTCCAAGTATGAAAAAGACTTTGCCCGTTTGAGCAAATAGGCAAATGAATTTTTTCTTACTGAGGAGGAATATTGTAAAAGGTTTAAGAAGGGCCTCAACGTGGAGTTGAGAGTAGATAGCTATTTTGAAGATTTGAGAGTTTTCCTCCATAGTGTCAGTAGCTTATGCCATGGAAGAAATGGTAAAAGAATGGAAAGAGACCTTTAAGAAGAAAAGGCCCTTTATAGTAGGGTAAGCTAGTTCAGTAACTGATGTAAGCAAGAAGCAAAAGGACAATCAGACCTTACAGTAGTCCCAAAGGTAGAGTCAGGCTTAAAGGTCAGGTTAGGCATCTAATCTAGGCCTTAACTACCATAGTAGGCTACCAGTGCCCTGGTATTTACAGCTAAGAGTGCACCTCTAGTATGCGGGACTTGTAGTAGGAGACATTAAGGAGAATATTGGTAGGTGAGGTGAGGAGAGTGCTTTATTTATGGATTTAGAGACCACTAATAAAGGGACTACCCTAAGAAGCAGATAGATGCTACCTAGTTTCAAGCCTCTTCCCCAGAACCTAGTAGAGGCCTAAAGGAGAGCAAAAATGAGAAAGCTGGCATAAGCTAGAGGATAAGATTAGAGGCTCGAGCACCAGCATGATAGTTTGCCATTCGGGCTAAAGAAGAAGTTGAGGCTCCTAATGTGATTGTTGGTACTTTTTCTTTACTTGACTCATCTATTTTTGCACTGATAAACCTAGGATCTACCCATTCCCACATTTGTACTACATAAGCATGAGATAGAGGTTAGAACCTAAAACTATGGACCTAGATATTATGGTTAGCAACCTAATTGGGCAATATATGGTACTGAAGAAAATATACTGAGGTTATACTCTTGTAGTTTTAGATCAGATATTCCCAGTAAACCTTATTGAGCTTTCATTTAATGAATTTGATGTTATTTTGGGTATGGATTGGTTGTCTAAATACTAGGCAGTGGTTGACTATGAATAAAAGAAACTCACACTTAAGACAACCAATAGAAAAGAAATGATGGTAGTCAATGAATAAAATTCTTTGCTTACTCTTATTTTAACCATAGTAGTGAGGCGATTGATCCTAATAGGCTGTGAGACCTACTTAGTGCATATGGTTAAGATGAATAAAATTGAGTTGAGCCTTAACTAGATACCAGTGGTGTTAGACTTCTTATATGTGTTTTCAAATGAACTATTAGGGTTGCCTCCAAAATAAGAACTTGACTTTGAAATTGAAATGTGCCCTGGCATAACTCCTATACCTTTATCCCCTATCGGATGGCACTTGCAGAACTAAAGAGTTGAAGGTGCAGTTGTAGGAATTGATAGATAAAGGCTTTATCAAGCCAAGTACTTTACCATGGGGAACACCTATCTTGTTTGTGAAGAAGAATGATGGGTCACTTTAATTGTGCATCGACTATAGACAGTTAAATAGAGTGATAGTTAAAAATAATTTACCTATTGCTAAGGATAAATGACCTTTTTGACTAATTAAGGGTTTCTAGTGTGTTCTCTAAAATTGACTTGAGATCGGGCTATCATTAGTTGAGGTTTAAGGAATATGATATTTTAAAGACTACCTTTCATACCAAATATGGGCATTATGAGTTCCTAGTGATGCCATTTGGGCTCACAAATGCCCTTACTGCCTTCACTGAACTTATCAATCAGATCTTTAATCCATACTAAGATTAGTTTGTCATGGTCTTTATTGATGACATTTTGGTGTATTCTAAAACCAAGGAAGAGCATAAGCAGCATTTGAGGCTAATGTTACAAACCTGAGGGAGAAGTGGTTGTATGCTAAGTTGAGTAAATGTGAGTTCTTATTAAATGAAGTAGCATTCTTAGGCCATATCACATGAGCAGAGGGTATCAGGGTTGACCCGAGTAAAGTCAAGGCAGTGTTAGAGTGGTTGCCTCCTAGGAATGTAACTGAAATACGAAGCTTCTTGGGATTGGCTAGGAACTATAGGAGATTTGTGAAGGGCTTCTCCATGATTATAACCTCGATGACTCGATGGTTGCAAAAGGATATGAAATTTGTGTGGGATAATAAATGCCAGGTAAGTTTTCATAAATTTAAGGGATGCTAATTGAAGTTCCTATCCTTACTCAATTTGAGGAAGGAAAAGACTTTGTGTTTTATAGTGATGCATTATATAATGTGCTTGGATGTGTACTTATGCAAGACAGGAAAGTAGTAGCTTATTCCTTGAGGCAACTGAAGCCACAAGAATGGAATTATCCAACCTATGATTTGGAACTGGTTGCTATTGTGTTTATATTGAAAGTATAGAAACTTTACTTATATGGTGAGAGTTGCCATATCTATACTAACCATAAAAGCTTGAAATATCTCCCCACATAGAAGGAGCTAAACTTGAGACAATGGAAATGGTTAGAGCTGAGAAGGGATTATGATTTTTCAATCGACTACCATCTAGGAAAGGCTAATATAATAGCTAATGCCTTAAGTCAGAAGTTCATAATAACAATGAAAGCCATGAATGCTATAGTCGAATATACTAAGGATCATGCAAATTTAGCTAAACTATAGGTGAAAGAGGTAAAAACACGAGATAATCATCTTACACAAATAATAAGTAAGGTTAAAAGAGGGAAAACCACAAAGTTTGAGATCAAGGTAGATGGATGGTTATACTTCTATGACAGATTATGTGTACTTGAAGCTAAGGAAATCAAGGCACAGATTCTAAAGGAAGCATATTATTCTTTTTATGTTATGTATTTAGGAAGTGTAGAGATGTACTGCAATTTAAAACCTCATTATTGCTGGCCAGGAATAAAATAAGACATAGCTAATTATATAGCTTGATGCTTTGCATCTCAGCAAGTGAAAGCTGAACATTAGATTCCTTCTGGATTGCTACATCAAATAGCAATTTCAAAATGAAAATAGGAAAAAGTCACCATGGACTTTATAATAGGATTGCCTATAACCATAGATAAATGTGACGCAGTATGGGTGAATGTGGATAGACTGACCAAGGTAGCTTATTTCATCCCTGTCAAAATAGACTATTCGTTGGAGAAGTTGGCATGGTTATACATAAAAGAGATCATGAGATTGCATAGAGTGCCACTTGCTATTATTTTTATCGAGATCCCTAGTTCACCTCTAGATTCTAGAAGAAGTTGCAAGAAGCTTTAGGCACTCATCTTATTTTTAGTACTGCCTTCCACCCATAGACAGATGGATAATTAGAGTGGGTTATACAGATATTGCAAGATACACTACGTAGTTTTTCTATTGAGTTTAAGGGAAGCTAGGATCAATACTAGCCTTTGGCTGAATTTGCTTATAATAATAGCTATTAGGCTAGCCTAGACATGGCCCCCTATGAGGCTCTATATGGTAGAAAATGCTAAACTCCACTTTGTTGGAATGAAGTAGGTGAAAGTGAATTGATGGGACCTAATTTGATTATAGATGTAGAAAAGAAGTTTAAGAATATCAAGTAAAGGTTGAAAGTTGCCACTAATCGGCAGAAATCATATGCTCATTTGAAGTGGAAGGATATTAAATATGAGGTTGGTGAAATGGTGTTTCTCAAGGTATCGCCAAGAAAAAAAATGCTTAAATTTGGAAATATGGGAAAACTAAGTCCGAGATTTATAGGCCTATATGAAATTATAGAATGTGTCGGACCCATAGCTTATCGATTTGCTTATTGCTAGAATTGCAATAGATTCATGATGTGTTTCATGTCTCAATGTTAATATGATACATATTGGATCCTTCACACATAGTACCCATAGAGGAAATCTAGATACAACCAAATTTAACTTATAAAGAGGAACTAGTGCAAATATTAGCTACGAAAGTTACAGAGTTGAGAAATAAATTTATACTGTTAGTGAAAGTGCTATGGAGACATCACAAGATGAATGAGGCTACCAAAGAAAGTAAAGAGCAAATGAAGGCTCAATATCCTCACTTATTCTCACTAAGTAAATTTTGAGGATGAAATTTCTTAAAAGGGGAAGGATTGTAACGCTTGAGAATCTTAGTTTCATAAATAGTACTTCCCAAGGCATGAATATTATCTCTTAGGTTTCTGGGGCACAGTATGGTGATCGAGAGGGAAGTACTAGTCATAAAACTTTGATGGTCAAAAAAATGAGGAAAATGATATAATAAAAACTTTCACCAAAACCAATAAGTCATTTCTTATTGAGGCCTGGTGAATATTAACCTTAATTGGTACTGTGCTGGGAAAGGCTCAGGATATGCCTAGATAGACTTGAAAATAGCACAACCTGAATGTCAAAAATTGCAAATATTCCAATGGTGAAGGAATTATAATTTTCTAAGGTTGTTTGATATTTATTTGGAGTTTCCTAATTACGTGAGTGAATAGTTAACCTAATTTCCTTTGGAGTTTAAACCCAAAATTTTAAGGGTCCCGTACTTAGGGCATTTGAGAATTTTTTACATAGAAAGCATGATTTTTAGAGGTCTTTAACAATTAATTTGAATTTTTAAAGTGTAAAAAATAGATTAATACGGACCATTAGATCGACATATGGCTCAATCTGGACCATCCATGTGTTTAGTATAAGTTAAGAGCACATGTGTGGGGGATTCACATGTGCCAAACTCATCCCCTACCTTTCTCCCCCTTAATAACCATCACCATTACCAAGTGAGAGTTCATTCCTTTTTTTTTTCTTCATTCCTCTCACAATTTCTATCCAAATCCTCCAATTATTCCATAAATCTTTGCCTCCATAGTCTCTTGAATCTATTCCTATTGACAAAAATCAAGGAAATTACCTAATTAGGGAGTTTGAAGCACTTGATGAATTGTACCCAAATTGAGTGTAAGTGGTTCTTTTCTATTTTTTATTTTAGATTTGGGCAGTACTAGTTATGTAGAATATATCTATGTGTTTAGTTTTCAATTTGGATGTGTGTAAGATTTTTAAGGAATTTTTATACCTTAAACCATACTATGTCTGGAGGAAAAGAAAAGGAAGTGATGGAGAAAGGGCAAAGCAAGCATTGAGAGGGTGAATTAGAGTGCTTTAGAGCCCTAAGTGAGTGAATTTAATGTAATATTTGTTGTATATAATGTATGTGTTTCATATGTGTATGTGTGAGTGTGTATAGAAATGTGACATTATGTGTATATGTATGTAAATGCTTGTGGTAAGTGTGTGAGTTTGATATGGAGATCACATGAAGCTTGAATTTGTGGAGAATTCATGAGAAAAGAAAGTGTGTGTGTGGGAGAGGGGTATGGTTGAATAGTGCTTTAAGGAAAAATAAGTGTGTGTATATGTGGGTGACATGAAAATGGCATGTAAATAAGCTTACAAACTAATAGAAAGTATTGTAGTAAGTGAAATTAAATTAAATGAGATGTGTATGCCTTTATGTATAATGGCTGTGAGGTTTGTTTGTATGCTTGTGAGGTGTATGTTGGGAGGTTTAATGGTAATTAATGTGAAGTGTGCTTATAAACATGTAAGGGTGATGATAAGATGATTAGAAATGAACGAAAAAAAGATATGGGCATAATGTGTTAATGTTAATAATATGGTGAATGATGGAAACAATGTAATATGAGGCAAAGACATAGTGGCATGAATGCCTAGGATCTACAAGTATGTAAAATGAACAAAACGAAGAGAAAACCTCAAATTTTGAGATACTAATGGTAATGGTTTAGTGAATATTAAAATGTGTATCATAATTGACATAGGAATAATGAAAAGTAAAAAAAGTCAAGTATATGCGTAATGATATTTAATTGAGGATTTAAATAATAGTTGATGCTAGCCTATATTAGTTAGACACTTACTGGATAGGTTGACTGGTCATCTAGGGAATTAGTAGTTGCCAGGGGCTTTGGTCCATGCTGATAATTTCTTATTAGTATGTTATGGCATGTACAGCCATCAAGATTTTGAGTAAGGGCCCTAGACACTTGGGTATTAGGAGGTCCATATGGGTTGATCCTTGCTACTCGTATCATTTGGATATTGGGAGGCTCATACGGGCTGATCCCTACTATCCATTTGTGTTGAGATTTAGGATATTGGGATGTTCCCGAGACTGATCCCTACTATCCCTACTAGAGTGGGAGGTCTAGTAGGACTGATCCTTACCACTCTAGTATTAGGATGTTCTTATGAACTGTTCGATGCTATCAGGTGGAGATGGGTAGGTGCAACTACTAAGGCCCAAAATTTAGGCTACTGCACATGTTGGATCCTATTATCTAGTGTTCTAAACCATAGTCTTTTGAGTATGGGCCTAGGAAATAATAATGAGTAGACAGATATGCCATTGAAGCTAAACTTGTATATTTTACTAGGATAAATAAAAATGGAAAAATAAGAGTTAACTACCTTTGACTATAATAGGTCATGGAATTTAATAAACTAGATTGAGTATTATATAATCGACTTACACTCATAACTAGTATTATCAGTGTAAGTAGTATGCCTAACTATAGGTTTGCATGTAATGTGTTGTATGTATGCATGTACAATTCATATTACATTAAATTTACCACTGAGTGTGTACTCAGTATGTCAGCATTTTGATGACTAGGTAGTAAATTATAGTTAGCCTC
>CANXYI010065755.1:0-12182 GCA_948208565.1 Hura crepitans
GCTACTAATCCCTAGTTGACTGGACAACCTATCCAATCTATGAAAAACCATGTCTTCCTCGATTTCCTCTTTCAATTATCTTATATAGTCATTAATTTCACTACTTAGTTCATCCATAACCATATATCCTTCTTTAGGATCATTCTGGGTTTTTTTACTAACAAACTCCCATTGAATACCTTTTTTAGTTTTCTTAAGTAATCCTATAGTCATTTTCCACCTTACTTTACCCATCCATTTTACATAATTGTCACATAATTTCTTTCTTAAGGAGGCTTGCCTCATTTCTGAAGACCTTAATGGGTTATTCTTTAGGTATTATTTTACATAGTTCTTGCATGACTGTATTGTAACCTAGTTCTTAGATTTTACTAATTCCATTTCCTTGTTACTATTCTTTAATAATATTTATTTTCTACATTGTCTAATAATTTTCCCAATAACTGTTCTGACCTTCCTTATGAAGGCTACCCCATTTTAAATCCTTATATCTGTATCAATTAGGCCCTTTTCTCATGTCCTAAAACCAAAAATAATTCATAATAAATTTCTCAAATTTTATTCATAGCATATTGTACATTAATAATTTCTCTTTATTTTATTTTATTTTATTCCTTTAGCCTTTTAGTCCTTTGTTAGCTCTATATTTCATTCAGATCCTAATTTAGGCCAATTAAATTATTGTTCTTGTGTCAATTATTTGTACTAGTTATGGTGGTGTTAAAAAGGCACAGATGTTAATTTATTTTGTCCGGTCGTATTTTTTTGGATAGTTACAAGTCATCGTGAACTTAGACAGTTATGGGTCCTTTTTGCGTAAGGTTTACTATTCATTTGGTATCTTTTTCACCTTAATTTATCAACCTATGTTCCTTTCCATTACCTCAAAACCTTATATCTTAAATTTCCTCACCCCATCCAATTATGTTATATCTAGCTTACTCTATAAAATCATTATTTTCATTCAAACATTCCTAACAACATTTCTTAGATTTGAATTCAATCTCTTATGCAATATTTTCTATTTCGACATTTTACATGCCATACTTTCATGCCTTTCCTCCACATACATTACTCAAGTGCCATGTCTTAATAATCCTTCACCTAACCATTTCATTTTAAAATCTTCACATACCACACATCATAATGTCATCCTACTTGCACATGCTAACATGTCATACATCTATTATCACTCCATAACTACATATCCATATTATGACATACACACCACACACCTAGTCATGCATGTCACCTATCATAACACCATCCTATTCTCTCAGACCAACCACCCATACATGCCTACTCATGCCATGGTTTATATGACATATATATAGTCATGCATGCAACACATACATACACATCCATTTCACATCCAGTTCACATCTTTATCACTCTAATTCATCAATATAAATCTTATACCATGTATTTCACATACTTACATACATGTACAAACATAAAATTGACACTTCCATACATATACCCACACCTTCAATGCCATGTTAACTTAATATACATAATATGTTTCAGGTAAATTCACTTACAGTGAACTCCTTGTCATTCTAAAGCTACTCCAAAAACCTTGATTCCCTTTTTCCTCCACCTTGAATCACCATTTTCATAACTTCCATATTGGTTCAAATCTTTGAAAATTCCCACAAAATCATACAAAACTCTAAAATGAAATCTCTTTTCCATAGATGTTATCTACACTTCAAATACCCTATTAAAAATATAAGAAACCATGGAAAGGAACACTTACACATCACTTGAGCACTATTCACTCAAGTATGGAAACTCCCTAAATTAAGCTCCTTTCTTGAAATTTATGATAGAATTGATGCCTAAAATTGGTGGAGGCTTTAATTTTATAACTTTTTCATGGAATTTAGGTGGGATTAGGAGAGAGAAAGCTATCAAAAATAAGGGAATCCTTGGTAATGGCATTAGCTTAGTGGTTTTAAGGAGGAAGATGCTAGTTTGGTTACATGAGTGGTGTACACATATGTGAAATCTTTTATGGGTGATGGGTTGGACCCATTGGATTGGACCAAATGGCCACCAAACCAATTTTTAGCATTTTATGTCAGTTTTTTGTTCAAAAATTCATAAAATATTCTATAGATTCCCAAAAATTCCCATTTTAGTCCTAAAAATTTTCAATTATAGTCACTAAGGGCCCTGCAAAATTTCAACCCAAAACTCCTTCAGGAGCTAGGGTTACTATTCACCTTATGCCATTGTTAACATTCAAAAATTCATAAAACATTCCTTGGACCTCTAAAAATATTCATTCTAGTTTTAAAAATCCTCACTTAGTGTCCCAAAGGTTTATGTAAAATTTTAGGTCAAAAGTCAAATTTGGCACTATTCACTCGCTAGAATAAAATATTTCAAAAAAATATCTACTGACTTCAGAAAATTATAATTCCTTCTCCATCATACTTAGTGGAATTTTTTTAGGTCCAGGGTATGATATTTTTGAGTCCATCCGGGCACTTCCCAGTGCTGTCCTGGCCTGACCTCATATTCATTTTTACCACTTTCAAGGCCACCAAAGCTTTTCCAACCAATATGCCAATTAGTGAACTTAAAATGATGGCCCGTACTGCGGGGAACATCCCTCAAGCCAAGAAAATACTATTCACATGATATGGGTTTTCAAGCATTACAATTCTTCCCCTCTTAAGAAATTTTATCCTTGAAATTTTCGGTAGTCATATGTTTAATTGCCTTACATCTCACTTCTGTACTACTACTCTCATTTATTTCCATTAGTATCAAATCTCTTGTATCTTTATGCATTCAAAACTTTACAGTTACACCTCTTGTCCCATACTACATAACTTCCCTTGTTTGAATTTCTCTTAGGATATTGGAGTTTCTGCAACATACTTTCAATATCATCACATTTCATTCTATTACTCTTTTCTCAATGAATAATTCATTAAGCTAGTTACCTTCACTTCTTTCTTGGGTTCCACACTTTAGTTTCACTGATAATGTTGAGTACTATTAAAGCACTCTTATCTATTCACCTAATCTCCATTCCTATTATTCCAGTTACATTGTTCACCTTATTCCATCCTTATTAGATATAATCCTGTAATATGTTACACTAACCTCTCCCTGTAATACCTCCGCTTAGCTTTCTTACACTATCCTTCCTTCATCGGCCTTCCATCTAACACCTTTAAATGCTAGATCATATTCTCTTATTCTTATTTATTAACTAGGTTTTTGAATCATTTCATCTTAATTTCATTTCAATCAACTTGTTTGTCTATCTCCCATATAGGCTATATTATCCTCCCTTCATTACTTGTTCCGTTTACTTCATTTATTCATACTTCCCTTCGTTTTAACATTTCAAGGAACTTTATTCATTAGATTCTTTCCAATTGTCTACTTGTTTCTCCTTTTCTACCTTATTCTCCTTATAAAGGTTACTAGTTTGTTAGCCATTCAACTTACTTCCCCTCTTAATTTTAAAAGGGATAATTTAACTATCTATAGGTATTGCAAACCATCAGTACATCTTTCATAGCCTCATTTTCTAGTATATCTCTATAGGATCCATAACTCAATATCTAAACTCTTTTCTAAGTTTACATATGTGTATCCATGCTAGCCTTTCTCTTCTTTCTACTCACATTTTTCTTATCACTCTCTCTTTACTATAATCACATTATACTTCTCTTTTTACATTCACCCTACCAAGTCCCTTCAATGTCAAGGCTATCATCATGTCATGCTTAATTTCCAAAACACAGTGCATAGAGTTTCCATCATCAAAAAACACATCATGTGTAATACCAGTATACAGATGCCAAGATGCATCCTAGGCTCTACATTGTAATGCTTGGGCCCAATAATTAATGCATCAAAGAAAGAACAATAGCCTTAACTCTTAGGGACCTTGATAGTCAACCTCTGCCCTTAATTTCCCTTAATTCTCATACCATCATGTCCTTTCACCCCTCTATTAACTATTTCTGTCTCACCGTTATCACCCTTGTTTACTTTCTCATCCCTACCTCTTTGCCTAACTCACAAGTTCCTATTACCCTTTAATCTAGTTATCATAGACTTGAGTCTCATGACTCCTATGCCTTTCACCACCTGGTAATAACCTCCAAACTATAGGCAACTAAATGGCCTTATACATAAGTCGCTCAATTTTCTTTCCTTTCTATGTTTTAAAGTGATTTAATCTCACTAAATATCATAGATCAATTATACTTCCTCATTGTTAACTATAGAGTATACTCTACCATCCCAATTCTTATGATTCTTTCAAGTTTCTTAAATACCTTTCATTAATCTCCTCATAATGTCATTGGTCTTTTACTTGTTACTCTGATGTTGGAGAGTACACTGACTTCTCATCCATTCTCCTTAATTCTTCATTGCAAATATATACTTGGTTTCCATCTGTCCCTTTTCCTTAAGGATTTTATTCACTTGATAATCACCTTATTATTGCCTTACAATCACAATACAATACACTAGATCACTTACTTTCTTCTTTTTGGTGGTTTTAGTTCCTCTGTCTACTTATTTAACCATATTACCTCTCATCACCATTCACGAAGCTTCCTATTCTTTGGTTAGGGCCCTAACTCCATTAATAGCATTAGCAACCCAAATTAGGAGGAAGCGAATTATATAAAACCATGACACTATCATTGGAGTCCATTATTCCTATCCTAAGAACTTCGTATAATCATCTCTTCATTTGGTTCTCAATAATCCTCATTCACCAGCAATGTAGCGACTGTCTATAATCCAAAAAACCTAAGGCACTCATGCATTATAGTCCAAAACCACCTAAACCTAGCTCTGATACCACTAAATGTAATACCCCCTTCCATTCCAGAGGAAAGTAGGTAAGGCATGTTATTTCCTATGAGGTTACCTATCTTTTGATTTCTATAAGGCCCTTTCCTTTAACTCTTACTTATACTTTTTCATTTTTACTATCTAATTTTCCTATAATCACTCTTATGGTCTGAGGTTATTATGCTAGGCATATGATAGTCACATGTCTGATTTTATAGTTAATTATCAACCTAAGCTATATTTAGGGCTATTAACTTAGTTATCCCTATGGTAGGTTACTATCCCCGTGATGCCAAGCATTCAAACACCTAATCACCCACAATAACATGTATGAGTTCCTCTATTTACTTGCACCCTATAATATAATCATGTAATACCATACCTGGTTATTCGTCATCTGCACTGCAGGTTGTTTGCTTCATATCCTCTATACATCTACCACCTGCACATCAAAAACCCGATATGCTGAGTATACACTCAATGGTGAATTTATCCAAACATACTATGTATTCTATCATATGCAAGCACACAAAAACATTACTATGTATAGTTGTTAAAATTTTCCTTCCTTCTTTCCTTTTCTTAAGCTCTCATGTATATTTATCTACCAATGTTGTCATATTAGTTATTCCTCCAAGTTAGGTGTTTTTACCATGTTTTAACTAGCAAACTAGTATTGCTTTCCCACCTATGTATGTTCTTTACTAGTATATTTCCAATATTCAATTCAGCTCATTTATCATATACATGTATATTTGGCTCTCTTCCTATATTCTATCTACTTTCCCTTATAACTTATCTATATTGAGTGATTTCCTATTTAGTTACCATTTTCTCAGTTTTCTATTCCTTTAGAAAGTCTTATTAAGTTCTTATAAATTTATTTCTTCTCAGCTTTTACTACTATTCTTTAACCTCGATACATTTCTTATAATTTGGTTCTATTAAGGTAGATTTATGCCTCAATTTTTTTTTCTTACTACTACTAGTGAGTCCATTCAAATTATTTTATTTATCCTTTCTCCCCATGGGTTTGGGAAGAACTCCCAGCCACTGGATAAGGGATTATACTATGTAGTGGCCCCCATTTTAGGCCTCGGCTACTGCACCAACCCCCATAGTTTGAGAACCAGACAAGAAGCAAAACTGTGTTGTGGCCCGTATTATGGACCCCGACATCTATACACAACTATCGTCTAATACTCTATGGACCTGTCCGTAGACTAATCACAATATCTGAAAATCATATCAAGATCATCATCCTATGGTGGATACTCTAGGGACCCATCCATAAACCACTCCTAACATCTACAAAGATAGCTTGTAATACAATGGCTCATCGCAGAACCTAAGTGGCTGCACCCACCATAATCAACACATGGCTATGGGCCCTCGAAGGACCGACTACCTAGTAGTTGCTAATCCCTAGTTGACAAATCAACCTATCCAGTGTATGAACAACCATGTCTTCCTAGATTTCCTCTTTCAATTATCTTGTATAGTTATTAATTTCACTACTCAGTTTATCCATAACCATATGTCCTTCTTTAGGATCATTATGGATTTTTTTACTAACAAATTCCCATTGAATACCTTTTTTAGTTTTCTTAAGTAATCCTATAGTCATTTTCCACTTTACTTTACCCATCCATTTTATATAATTGTCTCATAATTTCTTTCTTAAGGAGGTTTTCCTCATTTCTATAGACCTTAATGGGTTTTTCTTTGGGTATTATTTTACATAGTTCTTACATGACTGTATTGTAACCTAGTTCTCAGATTTTACTAATTTCATTTCCTTGTTACTATTCTTTAATAATATTTATTTTCTAGATAGTCTAATAAATTTCCCAATAATTATTATGACCTTCCTTATGAAGGCTACCCCATTTTAAATCCTTATATCTGTATTAATTAGGCCCTCTTTTCTTGTCCTGAAACTATAAATAATTCATAGTAAATTTCTCAAATTTTATTCATAGCATATTGTACATTAATAATTTCTCCTTATTTTATTTTATTTTATTCCTTTAGCCTTTCAGTCCTTTGTCAGCTTTTATTTCATTCAAATCCTAATTTAGCCCAATTAAATTATTCTTCTTCTATCAAATATTTGTACTAGTTATGTTAGTGTTAAAAAGACACAGATGTTAATTTATTTTATCAGGTCATATTTTTCTAGACAGTTATAGGTTATCGTGAACTTAGACAGTTATAGATCCTTTTTGTGTAAGGTTTACTATTCATTTGGTATCTTTTTCACCTTAATTTATCAACCTATTTTTCTTTCCATTACCTCAAACCCTTATATCTTAAATTTCCTCACCCCATCCAATTATGTTACATCTAGCTTACTTTATAAAATCATTATTTTCATTCAAACATTCCTAACATCATTTCCTAGATTTGAATTCAATCTCTTATGCAATATTTTCTATTTCCCCATTTTACATGACATACTTTCATGCCTTTCCTCCACATACATTACTCAAGTACCATGTCTTAATAATCCTTCACCTAACCATTTCATTTTAAAATCTTCACATACCACACATCATAATGTTATCCTACTTGCACATGCCAACATGTCATACAGCCATTATCATTCCATAACTACATATCCATATTATGACATACACACTATACACCTAGTCATGCATGTCATCCATCATAACACCATCCTATTCTCACATAGCAACCACCCATACATGCCTACTCATGCCATGGTATACATGACATACATATAGCCATGGATGCAACACATGCATACACATCCATTTCCTATTGAGTTCTCTATCACTCTAATTCATCAATATAAATCTTCTACCATGCATTTCACATACTTACATACATGCACACACATAAAACTAACACTTCTATACACATACCCACACCTTCAATGCCATGTTAACTTAACATACATAATATGTTTTAGGTAAATTCACTTACAGTGAACTCCCTGTCATTCTGAAGCTACTCTAGAACCCTTGATTTCCTTTTTCCTCCACCTTGAACCGTTATTTTCACAACTTTCATATTAGTCCAAATCTTTGAAAATTCTTACAAAATCATACAAAACTCTAAAATGAAATCTCTTTCCATAGATGTTATCTACACTTCAAATACCCTATTTGAAATATAAGAAACCATGGAAAGGAACACTTACACATCACTTGAGCACTATTCACTCAAGTATGGAACCTTCCCAAATTAAGCTCATTTCATGAAATTTATGATAGAATTGATGCCTAAGATGGGTGGAGGCTTTAATTTTATAACTTTGTCATGGAATTTGGATGGGATTAGGAGAGAGAAAGCTTGTAAAAAATGGGAGAATCCTTGGCAATGGAGTTGGCTTGGTGATTTTGAGGAGGAAGATGTTGGTTTGGTTGCATGTGTGGTGTACACAAATGTGAAATCTTTTATAGGTTATGGGTTGGACCCATTGGATTGGACCAAATGGCCACCAAACAAATTTTTAGCATTTTATATCACTTTTTGGTTAAAAAATTCATAAAATATTTTATAGATTCCTAAAAATTCCCATTTTAGTCCCAAAAATTTTTAATTATTGTCACTAAGGGCCTTACAAAATTTTAGCCCAGAACTCCTTCAGGAGTTAGGTTTACTATTCACCTCATGCCATTGTTAACATTCGAAAATTCATAATACATTCCCTGGACCTCCAAAAATATTCATTCTAGTTTTAAAAATCCTCACTTTGTGTCTCGAAGGATTACTTAAAATTTCAAGTCAAAAATCAATAGTTGACTTTTTGGCACTATTCACCTGCCATAATAAAAATATTCTGAAAAAATATCTGCTGACCTTAGAAAATTATAATTCCTTCTCCATCATACTTAGTGGAATTTTTTAGGTTTAGGGTATGACATTTTCGGGTCCATCCGGGCACTTTTTAGAGTTGTCTTGGCTCGACTTTATTTTATCTCTGTAAATGGTAGTTCTTGACCTCAAATGAATTATTGGTTCTGCTAAAATTTTTATTTCATTCGTTTTGACCACTTTCAGGCCTATCAAAGTTTTTCGACCAATATGCCTATCAACGGACTTAGAATGATGGCCCACACTACGAGAAACATCCTTCAGGCTTAGAAAATACTATTCACACAATATGGGTTTTTTAGCGTTACACACGACCACCCGAACCATCCCGCAACAACTTGATTTTTGTTAGAATTTTGGAAATTCACCAAAATTCACACAGACCTCAAAAAACTGTGTTGTTTATTTTAAGATTCATATTTTAATCCCCTCTACCTGCTCGTAAATTTTTGTGGTCAAATTCCATCGATATGGTATTTTTCAGACTGCCTTGATTTGTGTGCTAATCTTAAAAATTATGAGAATTTGGAAATGGCCTTAGAATTCAAAAAATCTTTCACCAATAGACTTAGTGGAAATTTTTAGCTTCAGGGTCCATTATTTTTGAGTCCGTCTATGCTCATCATGGGTCATTCCTAGCCCGAAAATTTTTAATTGCACCAAAAGGTAGCTTATAGTCCAAAATGAATTGTTAGTTCTACTAAATTTTTAAGTTTTGCTCTTTTCCATCAGATTAAAGCCCCTCAAAGTTTCATGACCAGTGTCACTACCTCAATTTACATGCAAGTGAGCCGACACCTCAGGCACACTCCCTAGACCCAGTGGCACTATTCACGAAGCCTTAGAACACAAGTGTGATAAAATTAGTTGTATGTACATAATTGAAAATGGCATGAAATGTGGCTAAGAATTGGCATGCAAAATAGAATGGAATTTGACTAGGAAAGTACTTAATACATATGGCTTGTAATGTGCCTTTAAGGGCTAAGAACTTTGACCAAATAAGGTGTCTATAATATATGCCTTTAAGGGCTATTGCTTGTGACTTAATACTATAGCAATTGTGCCTATGTTTTAGCCTTGTAAATGGCCTAGTATATGTTGGCTTTAGGCCGATGGAATATATGAAATTTGTTGTTGAAAACTACACTGAATTTGGACCTTAGATGGTCCTAAAAATGGACCTTGAAAAGTGGTCGAATTAACCTATAACTGTCCAGTTGCCCTATACCTGAACCAAATCTATCACTGGATAGAAAATGTTAAATTCATGAGAAATAATGCTATGACAAATTGAGTCATATTAAACCATGTATATTGGTAATAACGTAAATTAAAAATTATTTTGAGGATTTTACTCGACAGAGCCAAAATGTAGCTATATCAGATTGGCTGAAAAATAAATGATGTAAGAAAATTTATAACTATTTGTTATTGCAACTTAAATATTATAAGAACACTATTGGTCAATAAATGGACTTAAAATGAGCTACTTGGCCCATTGTTAGACACCCATTAGATGGATTAATCGGTCAACTTAGGGATTTAGCAACTGCTAGTTGTCTGATGTTCAAGCAATGATATTCATGGTGGCTTAAGAGACTTATAGGCTGATCTCCATTATGTCACCCAATTGTTAAGATTTCATTGTGGCTGGGGAGGCTTACGAGCCGATCTTTATTATGTCACACAGATGTTGAGACTTTATATGTGGCTAGGAAGGCCAATAGGCTGATCTTCATTATGTTATGTAGATCGTTATTATTTATTTGTGTCTGGAGAGGCTACGGGCTGATCTCCATTATGGCACATATGCTGGTGCAATGGCATAGGTCCAGAATGGGGACTACTGCACCAGTTTATTTTCCCTCTAAATCTAGTGTCTGTCAGGGATGTCTCCTGAGTTAGGCCAACAAAAATGATTCAATAAAATTAATAAACCCACATATGACTATGAAACATGGCATAAGGGCATTTTACTACCCATAAATTATATGACTTAAAATGATATAGTTTGAGCATTAAATGAGTAATAATGACTCTACCCATAAATTATATGACTTGTAACAATTAATTGGATAATTTATAGATAGAAACACCCTAGGGGTAAAATGGTAATTTTGCATGCTAAGGTTACAAATTGAAATTGGGATATCAGTATAACATAAACATAGAAGTATAATGCATGGTTTAAGTATTGGACATGTTTTTAATGGTTGAATTCACCACTGAGTATTTTTAAACTCAGTGTACCTATTTCGATGCACAGGTACCCAAAATAGGGATGTCACCTTGTAAAGCATGCTGTGGAGTTCAGAGGTCATATTGAGAAGACTAATCTTGTATATGAGTGGATTTTGCACTCTATGTATTTAGGTGGCAGAATATGGGTGTGATGTTTATAAGGAACATAGGGTAGCATCTATATATAATGGGCTATTCTGTAATTAATCTTCTGATGTTTCTTTTATGTATATGTGATCTATATGGATACATGTAAGCTTGAGGCTCTTTGTGTTTTATTGTGGCCTGAGGCCTATGATTATTATGTGATAGATGATGTTGATAGGATGACATCTAGGGGACTAAAAGGGTCCAAGAGATGTGATATTGGTTATAAAAGTGTTTTCAGGTATAATAAAATTTTGGGATAATGACCCGAGTAGCCATTATGCTATCGATTTTTTTTTTAAACACTGGGCTATGTTGGAATCCTTCTATAATAACATAAACAAAAAAAACGGACTTAAATGGGTTATAGGAACTTACCTGAATAAATTTGGATTTAGAAGGAGTTGTCTAGTACAAAATAAGTAAAAGTTAAACGAACAAACATGGGTGAAATTTCAAGATGGGTGGCCTAGGAAGTGCACTGCTTATTAGGTTTCTTCAGGAATCTAGTAGGGGGTGTTACAATATATATATGTACATTTGTATATATATGTATATATGCATGTGTGTGTGTATAAAACACCTTTTACCCAGTCGTACACTGGACCCAAGTATGGAGCACCACCGCATACTGATATTTGATTCTACTACCCTTAAAACCCCTTGATTTAAAAACTTTTTATTAAATAAATAATTTCTTTAATGGTGGAATGGGAAACACTAAAAATCATTTGGCATGCTATATGACACAACTAATAGGGTCATCGTGTCAAAAATTTGGCAGCATAACAGCTATATCGGGACATTTTTCGAAATAGTAAACCTGTTAAAAACACTTCTATAAAATCATACGGCACATCTCAACATCAAATGGGTCCTCTTAACCCTCCAAACTTCATATAAAAAATGCAAAGCCTTAAGCTCAACTCAAATAGCAATCTCACATGCATCATCAATATTATCACATAATTCATGCAAGAAAAAAATAAAGCTTTTACAATAATATCACTTTAGTTACAAAAATGAACCATAGTTTAAAAATTAGGCCTAATCCCTTTAGAATCACAAGACCAACATTATACTATATTTACATCATCATTATTTTACTA
>CANXYI010065763.1:0-10092 GCA_948208565.1 Hura crepitans
ATGGAAAAATGCACGTAAGTGGCATAACAAAACTTAAATGGTAAGATCATATGTCGAATGACATATAATTGGGAATGTGAAATGATAATTACAATTGGCCCATATCAGTTAGACACCCACTAGATAGATTGACTAGTTAACTAAGGAATTAGTAGTTGCTAGGGGTTTTGGTCTTTATAGGCCATTACTTGTGTACATGATATGGTGAGTGCACCCACCGAGGGTCTCATGGAGAGCTCTACACACCTGGGTATTAGGAGGTCCATATGAATTGATCCCTATTTACCTATATTATTTTGGATTTGGATGGCCCATAGGGATGGTGCCTACTATCCACTCAAGTTTATCTAATGATTGGAATTTGGGAGGTCCCATGGGGTTATCCCTACTATCCTTATTATTGGGATGTCTATCAGGACTGATCCCTACCACTACAATTTAGGAAGTTCTTACTAACTAATCCCTACTATCTAGTAGACTAGGTAAGTGCAGTAATCGAGGTCTAAAATGTGGGCCATTGCATAACCTAGATCTCACTATCTAATGTTTTACATGTAGTCTTTCTAGTATAGGCCTTAAATGGATTAGAAGAGATAAATACATATAATATAAAATTCATAATTTCATGACTTAGTTGGCACAATTAGGAATAAAGAAATAAAGTTTAAGCAATTTGATTGCTATGAAGTAGATTGAATAATATGTAAAAGAACTATTTAATGGATGATTGAAACACAATTAAATGAACCTGCATGACCACACGAGTTGTATAATATATGCTTCTAGCATGATTGTATGCTTTGACACATATGTTACATTAAATTCACCACTGAACTTAGTGTATCGATGTTTCAGTACATATGTAGGAGGTTCTAGTGAGCTACTCAGCCTTTATAATTGTAGTATAGCTAACAAGCTTTTAAAGGGTATATATTTTTGGATCTTCTATATGTGTATAGATAGATAGTCATGCATGTATAGAGGGTTTCAGGCTTAAGGTAGTGATATGGTTAGGCATGTATTTTCATATATTATGCTCTATAATTAATAAACTAGAGATGTAAAATGAGCATATGTAAGTGTGTGTGTGTGTGTGTGTGTCCCTTTAAATGATATGGGTCTAAGACCCTATGTGCTGTATAATTGTGTATAAAGTGAATGGATTATTGGTGGACCAGATGGTTCAAAGAGATGGACGGTGTGTTGATAATTGATATAGAAGTGTTGTTATACAAGTTAAAATTTTAGTTTTTCACCAAAGCAGCTGTTATGCGGCTGAAATTTCTATAAAATGAATAACGGTCAAATAAAATTATCACATCAACCAATTATAGTCAAATAGGGATAACATAAAGAAACAATTGAGAAATAACCTGAAATAATAAGCCGGGCAGTTGGGGCAATAAAGGTTAAGTGAATGGCAAGTGGGGTAGGATTAAGATGGGTAACCTTCGAAAAGTAGCATCTCTTATCTTATTCCATCAGCAATTAAGTAGGGGATGTTACAAGATATGCTTGCTAAAGGTGTGTGATTGGCATTCTGACTAGCTATTGACCTAAAACCAATATAATCGACATATATTTTAAGGATTTTTCTTTTGTAAAATTAGGCCTGTATGTCTTAGCCTTTTCCCTTATTTCTCTTTATACTTCTTATCTCATCTAACTCTCCTTATATGTAACATAAGCTATTCTCAATTATATATAATGTAATTAGATTACTTAGGGTTAGAATATGAGGAAGAAATGCAAGAAGCACAATGGAGAAGAAAGCCCACTAAGGAGGTCTAAAAAGAAATGGTTAGAAATGCTCTTTATTTCTTTTTAGATTTGCAATTCATGTATCCTACCTAGGGTTTGGCCCAATTGGTTTCCTTGGCTTAGGAAAAAATATGTAGTAAAAGCCTATAACTAGATGATATATATTTAATGTATTAAATATGAATGCATAATTTAATATGGCTTAATATACACAAGCGTGCCAAAGCATACACCAACCATGAATGATGAGACTTAATTAGAAGAAATCCCTTAATAATATAAGACTTGCAAGCCTTATATCATTATAGGTTACACCAGAGTTCTCTTTAATATTAGGTTGTTGAGCATATTGAACCCCATGCTACATTAGATATGTTTTAATAATATTAATGGGTTTGTCTTAGCATGGTTGTTAGTTTGTTAAGCATATCAAGGCTAATAATCATGAGGCAAGATTAAGGAAATATTTATGTGATACATATATATCAAGTGTTGATAACCTAATGATCAATAGTTGTAGATGATGTAATTGGCATATGATACCTACTATTTAGTTAATGGTTAGCCTTGTTAAGCATACTCAAGACCTTAACCAAAATAGATACTGAACCACTAAGAGATCTTTCAATAGGCTTTCTCATATCAAATAGTAAGGGCTATTAATTTGTAATAAAATAATGGGAGTAATGACTAATTTTTAAAGACATTAAAATTGTTGCATAAATATACCTAATCATATTCTAACATGTTTTCATTTTTCACTACCATAATGTCTTTCGACTTGAAGTTTTGATCCATTCTTAAGGCTAATAGGCTTACTGGTTCTAATTACATAGATTGGCTTAGCAAACATAAAATTGTTTTGAGGATTGAAAAGTTAGCCTATGTAATTAAAAAGCTAGTACCCACTATCCCTACTGATGATTCTTTTGCCAATGTGCATCAAGCATATCTAAAGCATATGGAGGACATGGATATTGCTTCATGCATTATATTAGCATCCATGTCTCATTGGGGATAGAAATAGCATGAGCATATAGATGCTCTTACAATTCTACTTCACCTCAAAGAGTTGTTTAAGGAGTAGATTAAGGTTGAGAAATGTGAGATCTCAAAATGTCTATTCCACTATAGGATGGTAAAAGGAACTTCATCCATCTTTCATGGGCCAAATATGAATGGGCACATAGAGCATTTGGGAGATCTACATTTTATGATAGATGCAAATTTAAGTATAGACTTAATCCTACAAAGTTTGCCTAATAGCTGTGCAAGATTTATGCTTAACTATCAGATGAACAAGATCACATCTACAATCTTTAGCCTAATAAATATGCTAAAAATTGCTAAAGATGCTATTAAGAAATACGATTCTAAAGTGGTCGTGGTTATCAAATCATCTTATTTTATAGATAAAAAGAAAAAGTAGAAGAACAAAAAAAAAAAAGAAAAAAACAACTAGTACCCAAAGTGGGATTGGCATGAAGAATGGAAAACAAGCTGTTGTTACCCCTTTAGCTATTAGAAAGAATACTATTATAGAAGGCATGTGCTTCCATTATGAAAAGTCAAGGTATTAGAGGCACAACTACAAAGCCTACTTGAAGACTCATGAGAAGGAGAAGCAAGGAGTTACTTTAACTTTAAGTATTAATGTTATTAAAATTAATACTTATACTAATATTAATGACCAAATATGGGTATTGAATATTATATGTGGTTTTCGCTTAGTTTCCTTTATGCAGGGACTATGGAGTAGTAGGGAAATGAAAAAGGAGATATGGCTCTACACATCACAAATGGAGTAAGAGTTACTATATTAGTTGTAGGATCATACCATCTTATTTTACCTTTTATACTTATTTTACCTTCTAAACTTGTCTTAATTTTAGACAATTATTATTATATTCCTTCTTTATCTAGAAACATTACTTTAATTTCATGTCTTGTTAAGCAATGTTTTGATACTTCCATTAATAAGAACAAAGGTTGTTCCGTTTACTTGAATAATTTATTTTATTATTCCGTTTACTTGAATAATTTTTTTTATTGTTCAAGTACAATATGTAATGGAATTTATGTTTTGGATAAAGATAAAGAAGTACACAACATTAATGCCAAGAGATCCATGACAAGTAACCTAATGTCATTTTTTTATGGCATTCTCACCTTGGTCATATAAATGGAAAATGAATGACTAAGTTACATAAGAAGGGTAGCTTAAGATCATTTGATTATGAATCATATGATACATGTGAGTCTTGTTTATTAGGCAAGATGAAAAAATCACCTTTTTTTTTCTAGAAAGGGAGAGCAAGTTAGAACTCATACATACGGATGTGTGTGGACTAATGACAAAACATGCACATAGAGGTTCTTATACTTCATTACCTTTATTAATGATCACTCATGATATAGGCATTTATAATTGATGGTGTAGAAGTCCAAAGCTTTTGAAAAGTTCCAAGAATTCATAAACTAGGTTAAGAAACAACTTGGCAAGAGAATCAAAACTCTTCGATCTGATTAAGGTAGTGAATACTTAAGTTAAGAATTTCAGGGTTAAGTTAGAGATAATGATATATTGTCTCAATGGACTCCTTCTTATACACCATAACATAGTGGTGTATTTGAAAGGTGAAATTAAACTCTATTAGATATGGTTTGATTCATGATAAGTCTTGCAAACTTACGTAAGTCCTTTTAGGTGTATGTATTGGAAACTACTATTTTTGTTTTAAATAAAGTTCCATCAAAGTTTGTTGATGTTACACCATATAAATTATGTTATAACAAGAAACCTATTCTTTCACATATCAAGTTATAGGGACATCCTGCATATAAGAAGAGAGTAATGTCAGATAAGCTTGAGGCTAAACTTAATAGATGGTTATTTGTGAATTATACAAAGGAAACTTTGGGATTGTACTTCTATCATCATTTGGAACAAAAAGCATTTGTTTCAATGCATAAAGTCTTTTTAGGGAATGAGTTTCACATGAAAGATAGTGGGAGTAAAATTGAACTTGATGAAGTTCAAGATCCATAAATAGAACTAAATCAACTGACTAATCATAGTTTTAGTACTCATCGTGATGAGATAATAGAAGAACCTATTGTAACACAAGTTTTAAATGATCTACTAGAGTTAGGACTATTCTAGAGAGATAAGGGTTTTTCATGGACATGGACAAGGAAGTGACTGTAGTAAAGAATCATAAGCCCACTAGTTATAAAAAGGTTTTAAAGAGTTTAGAATTAAACTCATGGCTTAAAACCATGAAATTCAAAATGAATTCCATATATAATAACTAGGTGTGAACCTTGGTTGACCTACCTGAATGGATAAAACCCATTGGGTGCAAATGGGTCTTTAAGAAGAAGACCAATATGGATAGTAATGTAATTATCTATAAAGCTCGATTGGTAGTAAAAGGCTATCATCAAAGACAAGGGATTGACTATGATAAGACCTTTTCTCAGGTTGTGATACTTAAATCCATTCAGATTCTACTTGCCATAACTGCTTATATGACTATAGGATTTGGCAAATGGATGTAAAAATGGCTTTCCTTAATGAAAAATTGTTAGAGGAAGTGTACATGACACAACTTGAAGGTTTTACTTCTAAAGATGGCAATCAGGTCTACAAGCTTCGAAGATCTATCTATGGATTGAAGGAAGCATCTAAAAGCTGGAATATCCATTTTAATAAAGAGTTTGGTTTCTCACAAAATATGGATGAACCATATGTTTACAAAAAGGTCAGTGGGAGTGAAATTGTTTTTCTTTTGTTATATGTAGATGATATAATACTAATACGAAATGATGTCTCTATCCTTCAGTCAGTCAAGATTTGGCTCAGTAAATAAATTCTCTATAAAAGACCTTAGAGAAACAACCTACATATTGGGGATTAGAATCTATAGAGATAGATCTAGAAGGTTGCTTGGTCATTTATAGTTCACATATGTAGACAATATGCTAAAGAGGTTTAGCATGGATCTATCTAAAAAAGGTTATATTCTTATGTTATATGGAAAACACCTTTCTAAATCTATGTCTCCTAAGACATAAAAGGAGAGAGAGTGTATGATTAGGATCTCATATGCTTTTGCTATAGGATCTATCATATATGCAATGTCATGTACGAGACTTCATGTCGCATTTACTTTGAGTGTCACGAGTAGATTCCAACCCAATTATGGGGAGGAACATTTGGTGGTTGTCAAGAATATCCTTAAGTACTTGAGAAGGACTAAGGATTTATTCTTGATTTATAGAGAGAGAGATTTATAGGCTAGCGAGTATACTGATGCCAACTTCCAAGCTGATAAGGATAATTATAAATCTTAATCTAGATATGTACACATTATATATAGAGGAGTAGTTGTTTAAAAGAGTTTCAAATAGGATACAACTATAGATTTTACCACTGAAGTTAA
Organism: Hura crepitans; assembly: GCA_948208565.1. Taxonomy (NCBI): domain Eukaryota; kingdom Viridiplantae; phylum Streptophyta; class Magnoliopsida; order Malpighiales; family Euphorbiaceae; genus Hura; species Hura crepitans. The sequence goes on from CANXYI010065763.1 coordinate 6,207, forward strand.
ATACATAATAGCTTCTAATACAGCTAAGAAAGCTATTTGGATTAAAAAGTTCATTACATAACTTAGAGTGGTATCAAGTATTGATGATCCAATACCTCTATATTGTGATAATAATGGGGCTATTGCATAGGCTCGTAAACCACGATGTCATTAATAATCCAAACATGTTCTTCAATGGTACCATATGATAAGAGAGATTGTCAATAGGTAGGATGTGAAAATTGAAAGGGTTCCTATAGACCAAAATACAACTAATCCTCTCACAAAGGCAGTATCACAATAAAAGTTTGATCAACATGTAAATGCAATGGGCATTAAGTACATAAGTTATTGGCTCAAATGCAAGTGGGAGATTGTTAGAAGTATGCCTTAGAGCTCATTTAATAGGGTTATTATAACACTCATAACTATATTAGTATGTCATCTTGGGTTAAATTTATTGTCAAGGGGATTTATAAAAAATGTTGATGAAAATTAATCAAAGGTAAATGAGCACAGTCATTGAGTGATAGGAAAGGACCAAAAGTAAGTAAATCTAAGAATAGAAATTTATAATAAATAAGAAAGAGAATAAGAAGTAAATATAAGAAACATACACGCGAAGGTAGAGTCAAAAGTAAAGGGATGTAAATATAGTATGCATACAAGAAGAAGAATTAGAAGTGAAGTAAGTTTAAGTGATTAAATAGTACAAAGATAAATAATAATAATAATAATAATAAAAAATAGATAAAAATATATGTATTTGTAATGATAAATAAATAAATGAAATAAAGGACTAAAGAGGGAAATTTTAAATGTTTATAGTTATAAATGATTAGAATGAAAGAAGAAAAAAAATGACGAGTTCCAATCAAGGGAAGGTGAGAACCTTTTTAATTCGAGCCAAGCAGTGGAAAGAAAAGAAAAAAAAAGGGAATAGACTTGACAACTAATGAAACAAAAGAAGGAAAGGAATAAGAAAAGAAGATATAGGGAGCAAAGAAAAAAGCAAAGGAAGAGAAGCCATGGCAAAGGAGAGAGACAGTGATAGCAACTCTAGTTTTACCATCGATGCTGACCCTAAGTATGTAATTTACTAGTGAAAATAGAGAGGAAAAAATAAAAAGAGGAAGGCAATATAGAAAAGGAAGAACTGAAGTGAAGGAGGGTTAATCGAGGGTAATTTGAGCTTCAAAATTAGAATTTTCTAGTAGCTTAAAGATAAAGTCAAGAAAGAGAGCTGCATTAATAGTGAATTTGAGGTCTCAAATGGATAAGGATAAGCATTGTTAGGAGGTAGCAGCTCTAAATTAGCCACTACAGGAAATGGCAACAATGCAACAACACCACTTATTGTTGTTGCTATTGTTCTACCAGTAAGAGGCATGACAGTGGAATAGGGAGTTAGTCCCCGCATCAAAGCTAATTCCCTAAGGCTATTATGAAGTAGCAAAGGCAAAAAGGGTGATGTATTTGGGGCTATTGGTAAAGTGCAATTAACACAACTTGCAAATTTTGAAATTCTAGGCTCTTGAAGATATTAGACTTTGCTTTAAGGCACGCAATAATAGCTATAGCTCAATGGTGCTACTACTGAAATTAGGTGATGCAGATATGGTAACTGCTAAACATGTGTAGTAGGGGTAGAATGACTGAAGTATGCATATACAAGAGAAGAGCAATAGATGCTACTATAAATTTAAGACAACAAGCTTCAGAAGTTAGAAGTAGGATTCTATGCCAAGTTAGTGGTTAAAGGTCAGAAACTTCAACTCCCTACTAGAATTTATTTGGAAAATGAATGGAGTTGTCAATTATAGTTGTAGTGGTTGATTTACCTTTCTCAAAATATTTAAGGATGATTTTATTGAACTAGTTTATTATGTGGCTATTGGCAAATACACTGTATTATAGATTTGACATGGAAGTGTATGATAAAATAGGGAATGTCCAAATTGGAATTTTGAATTTTATGGATCAAAAGTCTTGAGGTTGAATAGCTATATTTTGGGTATGGGTGTATACATTATAAGGAGTGTTACTTGCTATCATTGATATATATGATTAACTTTAATGATGTAGATGGCATGGCTTGGCTCAAAGATTATGTGATGATAAAAGATAAGAAAATATAAGGCCTCTAGGCTAAATACATGGCATTATAACTTACAGGTGCTTGTTAGAAATAAATGAAATGACACACTTAGATGTATTTGAGGTGTGTATGTATTTACAAAGGACTTTTGTTTAGCTATAGTCATTGTTTATGGTTGTCCTTAGTGAAATTTATAATAACTTGATTTCACATATGCCAAAAGTAAGGAGACAAACCCAGCTCGATAGTAAAGTATGATGGGTTAGGTTACCTTGCTATATTGTATGATTAAAAGTATTGCCACTTGGGGAATAACTTCATATGAATGAGTACTTTGGTATGAAAGAATAATAACAAGGGGATAAAAGAAGTGTAGAAAAATAATTAAGCACTATATACAAGTAGTGGGTTGGTTAGTAATACATTCACTCTGGTAGTGACAAAGAAGTAACTTAGAAATATAACAATACATACTTCGAATGAGGCAACCAAAGAGGTTTAAACTATGTACAATGAATTGAAATAAGTAATAAATACAAAAGGGTATGAATATATGTCACCTAGCTATATCTCGAGGATAATTGGAATTTGCAAGAACTGCCCTTTTATGGTGAGGCCTTGTAAATTGGCCCATAGACAAGGATATAAGGGTTTACAAATGCTAAGGTTATATTGTAAATGTGGGTTATGCATAACCATTTTTTAGCTTAGCCAGTTATGTAACACCTCATACTAGATTCCTAAAGAAACCCAATAAGCGGTGCACTTCCCGTTAGGTCACCCATCTTCAAATTTCTCCCTTGTTTATTCATTTAACTTTTACTTATTCCTTAATATTTAGTTCTATCTAACTCCAAGTTTATTACTACATGTCCTTATACATTACTTAGGGTCATATCTTTTTATTCATACCAATATTGGTTAATTATAGGTCAGTAAGGTTTTTTCCAAAATCTGGTAGTATAATGGCTGTTTGAGTCACTATCCAAAAATTTAAACCTATAAAAACACTTCTATAACACATTTTCACATCTCAAGGACCCTTTTAGTCCCCCATGTATCAAGATAACATCATCATTCTATCAAACATCAACACAAGCCTTAAGCCATAGTTGAGAGAAATCACAAATTAGAGCCTCAAGCTCACATATCATCAACAAAAGCCATGCATTCTCAAAAGGATTGATAAGTTGCTTATTACAGCACAATTTGTACCTATATAATTACATTACATGTCATTTATATACATAACACCCATTTCCCACTTAAGTACATAGAGTGATAAACTATGCAAAATTTATAGTTCCACCTTTTATTGCTTATCCTTAGAACTTGGTTGCATGCTTCAGAAGGCTATTTCTCTATTTTGGGTACCTACACCGCAAAACAAGTATGTTGAGTATATAATATATGCAGTGGTGAATTCAAGCATTTAAATCATGATAGGTAGTTTATCCATGCATGTATAGTCATAGTATTAATTTATTCTAGTTATTAGGTTCAATTTAAAATAATTATCAACAAAATTACCAAATTACCCTTATACCAATTCATGTCAATAAATCATTCATTTAATCATTACAAACCAAGAAAATCCTAATTTTAAATCATTGTTTAAAAGTAGCATGCATAATCTTTACTAATCAAGCCAATGAGTACCTCACCAGTAAAATTACCAAAATACCCCTAGGTACACCTTTTGTAGTATTATTCAAATAAACATACCAAATTATGAATTTTAATGCTTATTACTGGTTAATTCATATGTTGTTTATCTTATTAATTTATCTAGCTCGACTAAGAAGAAGA
>CANXYI010065788.1:0-12623 GCA_948208565.1 Hura crepitans
AAGGGCCTCGATTTATCTTATTTATGTTTTAATCTTTAAACATGCAAATTAAATGTTCTAGTTCTCTAAAATTATTCCTTTTAGTGTCAAAAATTCTTGAAACTCTAAATTAAGGGTTTCTAAAATCTTGAGCCTAAATTCTGAGGGAAACTAGGTAAACTATTCACTCACATAGTTAAGAAATTATGATTAAATAGCAAATGACCATAGAAAATTCTTATTTCACCACCATGAGACTTGTTGGAATTTTTGACCTTCAGGTCATGCTATTTGTGGGTTAGTCTATGCACAACCCAACCATTTTTTTAGCTCGATGCCACTTAAGCCATTATTCACTAGTTCTTGATATGAAATGATTGGTTTTACTAAATGTCTTTACTCCCCCTTTCAGCCACCTTAGTGTAACCTAGTTACTCAATGAGCATTAATCACCCTTTGGTTTACCCTATTTATGGAACAAGGGTTCACGAGCGTTACAATCCTTCCCCTCTTAGGAAATTTTGTCCTCAAAATTTTCTCAGAATCATCAATATTGTCATTGACCTTTTATCTATCATTTAGTTCTTTCGGTGGTTTCTTTATTTTACTTTTATGGCACTCTCGATTATAACATTAATTGAGTTCTCAGTTACTTAACTTTCTTTAATAATATTTATCTTTGTCCCTCATTGTATAGTAGTCTCACTTCTATTTAGATGTTTTACATTAATATCACATTAGGGGGTCCAGGTCTATCTCTTTCCAATATAACCACTTAGTGTATTTTGCATAATTACTGTACTTTGGACAATAACGCCAATAATTCATCCCAATCTCATAGATCTTATGAACTCCTGTAAATCAATGTGGTCTAACTTATCCCATTGTCTCTCTCGATTTCTAACACCTCTTAGTAAAGTGGTATTTCTCTTACTCCTTTTTATTACATGATCCTTACCATTCCACATACACCCTATTCATTCTCTAGTTATTTGGTCTCTTTCCCAATTAAGTGGTATTTTACACCTTCTATTGTATTACAGTTTGCAAAGCATCATAGTTAAATTAGCCTAACCATAACCATTAATCCCAATTTCATTTTTAAGGTTTTGTACTATTCTTTTAAATATCTTATCTCTATAATATCACACTTACTCTAAACACAATCAATGGTTTCAACACAGAGCTTCTAACAATTTCTCATTCCTTTCTATTGTAGAATCACGGTTGGATAGACAGTTTAGAAAAAATTGCATTCTTAACTTCCATCCATTAGGCAGTAAGGCATTTTTTTACGTATGTATGTATCCAACATACAATGTGCTAAGATAATATTTATATATGCTAGTCATAGATTCAAACTTTTTAACTTCCCCTCCTTAATCTAACTCATCCTATATGCGAGATAACCTTTCTGTACTAGGTGGTTATGCTCATAGCACTAACTCAATTTCTAGTTAAAGTTGCATTAATACTACCTCACTATTTATGTGTTATAATCTAGTACTTAGTATAATGATTTCACATTTAGCTTTTTATATAGAAATGCATTATGATTCTTGCACCTATATAAACATCACACTTTTTACTATGTCAATAGTGTCTCCATGCTTTAAAGGCAAAGATAGTTACTGCATTTCCTTAATTCCCAAGTGTTCATATCCTTTCAGTTACCCCGAGGTGTATATGTCATCACCTCTTCACCTGACATCAACATGATTCCCAATTTATGATGAAATATATTTCTAAATGCAATCATTCTGTCTTTTCAACTTGAGCTATATTAGAATAAATGCCTTGCTTTATTTTCCCAATTTCATCAAAGTTCTGTAACATTAAGCACCTTATATAATTTCACACCCTTGTATAGTGCTACTTCATTAAAGCCATAATGCTTACCCGTTTTCCTTTAACAATTCATCAATTCTCAAAGACCTTTATTTCTATAATATATATAATGTTTCTTAGCCTATTAAATTTTTTTCATCATACTTCCTCTCTAAGAGATAATTAGCGGTCCTCAATAGCCAAGCATCTAGATTCCCTATAACTTGCCATATTTCCTCATGTATGTATAACTTACAATTTATTTAAACTAGCAGTTTCATCAGGCTTATCTTTCCCAAACTATATCTTCTTAATTCTTGTTATTCAATACTTATCATTCATTTCCCAAGCAACTTCACAATTATAGTACCTTTCTCATTTCACTTTAATTTTAGTCATACTATAGGTTTAAGGATATCACCCTCTTTCCTTAACCTAATTTATCTCAACTCACTCTATCCCTTATTTTATCTCTTTACTTACCATCCCCTTACTCATCACTATCCATGTACTTCCATTAAGTCCTTTCATATCAGGGCTAAATGTATGACATGCTTGAGCTATAACTATGCATGTATAATGATAGATGAAATACAATGTGATAATACAAGTGTGCAAAGTGTTGATATATAGATGAAGACAATTAATGCATAACCCAGCCATAATGTCATATGCATTGTCAAGAAAGAGGATAGCCCTTATCCTCAGGGACATCAATAGGTATTTCAAGTATTTTGTCTCCTTCAACCTTCGTAACCTTTTTTTTAAACTCACTTTACTCATTATCCACTCATTTTTTACTTGAACATCTTACATGTCTCCTCATTTAACTTACTTTCTCAAGTGTTATCTTAATTATTCTTTACCCTCCTTATTCATTCCTCATTCTCTTACACCTTTCACGGTGCTAGTCATCAATACATTACACCTATTGCCTAATAGTTTTATAATCATTTATCTCTATCATTACTATTAGATATCTTTTCTATAGGCATAACTTTCTTTTATGTGTATACTTCTCTCATATATATAGGCTTTATCTAATACTGGGTTTCAATTGTTCTCTTTAGCTACTATTTAGGTACCCTCAATTCATTAGTTACCATACTATTAAATTTTCTCTACATGAGTCTTTTACTATGAAAAGTTAATTATACAACCTAAGGTTAATAGAGGGCTTTTTTCACTCAACCTTTCCTTTTTTATCTAGTCACCTCACGAAAACCAAGTCATAACTTCAACCTTTTCGAAGGCTACATATGCTTACAGTTTAGTCATCATCCTCCAGATACAAAATTCACCACTCTGTCCTAACTAATGGAATGATCTAATATATCTTAACCTCACATAAAGAGTGACACCCCCTACTAGATTCTAGAAAAAACTCGATAGATGATGCACTCACCCTTAGGTCACCCATCCTTAAGTTTCCCTGGAGATCATTCATTTAACACTTACTAAAAATTCATTATTTAAATAGATAGGGCCTAATTTATTCTTATAATCTTATATCATGCTCATCCATGGTGTGATCCTATAAGAAAACCATTTAACGAGTCATTTTAACTTTTATAGAAAATAGGACATCACCACGGCTACTCGGGTAACATTTAAAATTTTTTTTCTCTTGTAAGAGCACATCTATACAATCTTTCTAGCCCACCAGTAAACATTAATATATCTCAATCAATCAGATTAAACACATAGGGCCTCAGGCCCATAGCAATTAAAACTCATATTTAAAGCCATTTAAAAAACCATGGAGTAAGCACAACACTTCAGTTCCTTATGTATATACAGACTTATATAAACGAAGGTAGCTTCTAAGCTAACTAACCCATACCTATAGTATTTACAAAAGTCCCTAACCAAACAAAAGAAATTCCATTTACCCTTTACCAAATACACTGTTATACTGTATTATCTCTGAGGTTGGTCTACTTATCCTTACCACATGCGGACCATAACATGGGTATGATGAGTATAAAACTCAGTTGTGAATTTAATACATTTGAGACGTGCCACATGTAAGTATTCACATGTAATGAATGATATGACAAGGAAAGAAATAATGTCATTATACTATGTCAAGTGAATCATGTGATTTAGGTAGTCTATGTCATATACAACATAATTACTATATTGCAACTGTAAGTCCTTTCTGTAATACTACTATCCTATTTATCATAACCCATTTGTACCCTTTTTTTCTTTATCTTTGAATTAAAATTAAGTGCCACTGGGTTTTATTTATTTAATGTCTTAGCCCAAGTTATCATTAATTATTTTAGATTTGTATCTTACTAGACTTTGGTTTCATTTTACAGGCTTGACTAGATAGACTACTCTTGAGCCACTGGAACAAGAGGTAACTAAAACTCTGCAGTGGCCCATATTTTGGACCTCAGCCACTGCACCAACCTAGTTTGATAGTAGGGATCAATTCACAGGAACCTCTCAAGTCAGTTAGTAGAGAGTGGGGACTAGTTTGTGGGCCTCCTAAATACAGTGAACATACATTATCATTTCACAATAATCACAATCTAGTATACCCTATAGATTACTACAGTGGTCCCTCTAGGGATCTTAACCATTGTATTGGCCCTGATCTTATACATAGATGTTAATATCAATATTGTAGTTTATCCCATAGATTGGCCGGCCCCACAAATAGTGCAGTGGCCCCTTTAGGGACTCTAACTACTGCATCAGCCTGGTCTGTTAAACAGCTAGTCTAGTAGATGCTAATCCCTAAGTTGACCAGTCAACCTATCTAGTGGGCATCTAACTAATGGGCTATCTGACTTTATCTTATGTGTATATACTTATTAACCCTCATCTTATTATATTTAGGATTAAATAATAGAAATTATTAATTTATTAGAGCAGTCAAAATTCACCCTGGACAGTTATGAGTCATTTTATGTCCTACTGAATAATTACGAGTCCATTCTTCCAAATCCTTTTTAGTCCACTTCTCAAGTATAGTTAAATCCACTATAAATCCAATTTTTTTCATGGTCTAAGTCCAGTTAGGTTTAGGTTTTAGGTCAATTTAAGTACACATGTCATTAAGCAAATTTCCATGGACAGTGATAAGTCATTTTCCTCATTTTTGTACACTGTTAAAGTTTCAAAATAGGCTTTTCCTTGGGTATTTTCCCGTGCCAATCTCATGTATCATTTTATAAGATTTTAGGCTCTTAAGCTATGTTCCTTTACACCTCTAAAAAGATATTATAAGTGAGTCAAATTTCCATTTAAAATCAATGCATAAAGTGCTCAAATGAGGATCCTATTTCATTACCATTTCAAGTTCTAATTTAGGCCATTTTGACCACTTAAATTCAAGCCAACTCTAGGTCAAGATCAAGCTCAATGTTACATAAATTTTCTTGCCATTATCAATATGCTTTCTTACAACATTTCTCACATGATTATACATATTTAATGTCAAGTCTACATTACCCCTTACATGTTCATTATGCCATACTATAATTATACACAAGTCATGCCATTTTTTAGTACACCATGCTTAACTTACCTCACATATCCTTCATGACTAAGCCTTGAAATTAGTTATATTCATGCTTCTTATCATGTCCATTCACAAACACACAAGACCACATGTGCATATCTATATGACATACCTTGTAAAGCAAGGCACCTCATGGCTATAGCTATTTAGTAACTTTTTGTGTGCATTTCTTTATTAATGATCACATATACATACCCTATATGATTGTCTTAGTTTTTATATACTCAAACATACTTTAAATTATGCTTCACATACCATTACCCACTTTTAGAGGTCTCAGCTCCTACTTGTTTCTACCTTTCCACACATTATTTTGTCAAGTTAACCCTCTATCTATGCACATTCCTCTATTTTTGTAAGTACACACTTACACTAATTCAATCAATATACAAGGCAACTCCTCCGATACAACACATGCCTCAAATATATTAAATTCACTTACCTCTTGAAGTTCTAGTAGCCTTCCCTCACTATTGCCCCCTATACGTGGTTATGAATTCCCCCTTCTCCTTGAATTTTCTTCCCACACATTAATCTTTAAAGTTTACCTTAATAGTCATGTATAGCCCTAATTAAAATTCTAACATTATAATCAGCTCAAGAGGAGGAGGAATTCCAGGAAACAAAATTAAAGGAAGAGAAAAATTGACTTACTCTAAGAAGTTTATCTCACACCACCTTAAAAGCAACTTAGCTTTAAGTTACTTTCTTCAAATCTTAGGAAGTGCTATGGCTACCAAATGCTTCATGGCTTAATTTTAGGGCAGCAACCAAGGTGCCTTAGGTCGCGGTACATGGCACTCGAGCACCCCAAACCTCGATTTTTAATAAATTTGAGCTAAAAATTTGTAGAATTTTTAAAACTTACTCGGATGTTAAAAAATTATCTTGTTTAGTCCTAAAATCCTTAATTAGTCCCAATTAGAGGCTCATAAAATTTTACAACAAAATTCCTTCAGAAAGTAGGTTATCTAAATTCTTGGAAATCTTGATTTTTCAGTAGAATTTTAGGGAATTTTAAAATTTCACCCAGACATCCAAAAATTGTCACATTTGTTTCAAAAATCCATAAATACCCTTATTTAGGGGTACACAAAATTTCACGGCCAACTTCCTTTGGGAGATAGGCTAGCAAAATTCTTAGAATATCTTGGTTTTGTTAAAAATTCTGAAAAAGCCTTAAATGACCTCAAAAAATTAAAATTCCATTTACATTAGCCTAATCACAATTTTTAACCTTTAGGGTATGGTATTTTTTGGTCCATCCAGGTATATCCTGAGTCACTCCTAGCCCGTCTTCATCTGAGCCTATAGCCTACTAGATTATAGCCTAAAATAATTTATTGATTTTGCTAAATCTTTAAATTAAACATTTTTCATCATTTTATTCGAAGCTTCATAACCAGTACCCCCTACCTATGGCCTCATGAAGGTGATTTAGCACTCCGGGAACACTTTCTAGCCTCAGTGGTATAGTTCACGGAGCCTCGACTTATCGGCATTACGATTCTTACCCTTTTAAGAAATTTTATCCTCAAAATTTCGATGTTCGCCTTGTAACATAGCCTTGGCTTGTTGCCCACTCATATTCCTGAAATGGGCTTAGTCCCGATTCACTATTTTGTTAGACCTTCTACTAACCTTTAATACTTCCCTTTTTAAGAATATAATGTACTCCTTTGATCTCTTCTTCACTGCACTCTATTAATGTACTTCCTAGCTATCCTTATCCTTTATACAGTCCTCGTAGGGTCTTCACCTAAACTCCCTAAATTTTTCCTGTACTTACTCCATTTTTCTAGTGATACAGGTTTCTTTTCCTTTTTCACTTAGTTTGCTTTCTACTTATTCTTATTACACATTAGGGCTATCGGTATGACATGCTCATATGTGTAATGTTTATGTAGAAATGAAAAATATCATGCATAAAAAAATGTGATAATGCAAGTTACCAATATGAAGTTGATAAAAATATAATGCCCAGGCTCGATAATAAATGAAATTAAGGAAAGAAATAGCCTTAGTCTTCATACCTCAATTTCATTGGTATTCTACTTGTTATACTTCCATACTAATTTCACTAGATTTTCTACAAGGTTTCCATTTAATTTCCTCATCATATGATGTTAATATCCTTCACTACCCTCTTTAAATTACTATTTATCTATTGTCTTTTCATGATGGCCTTTAGTCTCTTCTTTTTAGATTAACCTTATCCTTTGTGTTTCTTAAATTTGTCAATACTTAAAATCTTACTTTTCCCAATCTCACTCAAACATAGAGGAATTCTGCACCTTCTATTATATATAGCCTCATAAGGTGTTATGCCAAATTGGCTTGATACCTATTATTATAGGAAATCCCAACTAAGGATGAACTTTGGTCCCAGTTGCTTTTAACTTTATATCCTAGCTACGTACAACCCATGCTCTATCATTTATAACCTCTTTCTTAACTTCCTATCAGTCTAGGGATGAAAGTTGTACTATAAGTCAGTTTAGTGTCCAAAGCCCCCTGATAGTTCCTTCCACAACCTAAAAGTAAATTAAGGGTCTTTATCTAAGATGCTAATCACAGGTGTACCATATGATTTCATTACTTCCTTTAAGTATACTTTCATCTATTTATTTTGGCAATGACTCTCCTTGATATAAACAAAGGGTACGGTCTTAATCAATTTACTCCTAATTACCCCCATAACATCATCTTTATTTCTAATCATGGATAGTCCCATCACAACATTTATAGTGACTTAGTTCTACTTCTATCCTAGTGTTGCCATAGTATGAAGGGATCTAGAAAGAATATGATGTTCGGCCTTTACATGCTGACATGTTACTCATCTAGCTGCATACTTTATCAAATCTTGCTTCATCCATGACCACCAGTGATGTAGTTTCTAGTTCAAATACCTCTTTGTACTATCTGGGCATAACACAAGGAGTGTTATATGCCTTCTTAAGTATTTGTAGTCTCAAGGTAGTTGTATTAGAAACACATAATCGCTCTTAACAATATAGGTGTCTAATTTCACTTAGTTCTTTTATCTTGCCCTTTTAGGCTTCACCCACATTTTGTCCCACTATTTCCCCTTTATTTATGCTTCATTTATATGCTACTAGAAGTTTGGTTTAATTTGTAACTCAACTAAAATAGCATTCTCCTTAGCATACTGCATTTTGGCATTCATTGCTCTCAAAATTACCCTAAATTTTTTTGGTCAATGCATCTATCACCACATTAGCTTTTCCTAGGTGGTAACTTATTAAACAGTTATATTCTTAAATTAGCTCTAACCACCTTCCCTACCTTAAGTTTAGTTCCTTCTAGGTTAGAAGATATTTTAAACTTTTGTGGTCCAGTTAGATGTAACATTTCTCACTATACAAGTTATGCCTCCAAATTTTCAAAGCAAACACAATGTTAGCTAGCTCTAATTCGTGAGTAAGGTAGTTCCTTTCATGGTGTTTTAGTTGTCTGATAGCATAGGCTACTACCTTTCCTCATTGCAATAGTATATAACCCAAACCATTAAGTGACACATCACTGTACACCACAAACTAATCTAGGTAAGGTTGAAATACTCTATTCATTAGGTCTATAAAAGCTACTCAGGCATTTGAAAGACCAAATGGCATCAATAAGAACTCATAATGCCCATATTTGGTTTTGAGTGCAATTTTAAGAATGTTAGCCTCCTTAACTCTTAGTTGTTGGTACCCAGATCTCAGGTTAATTTTGGAGAATACACGCACACCCCTCACTTGATTAGAAAGGTCATCTATTTTGGTCAAAGGATATTTGTGCTTTGCTATCACCATGTTCAGTTGTCTATAATCAATACACAGCTAAAGTGAGCTATCTTTCTTCTTTACCAATAACATTGATGCTTCCCAAGGTGAAACACGAGACCTAATAAAGCTCTCATCTAGCAATTCTTATAACTACCTCAGTTTTTTCAATTTAGTAGGTACCACCCTATAAGGAGTAATAGGTACAGGGATAGTACCAAGGTACATATCAGCTTTGAGGTTAAATTCCCTCTATTAAGGCAATCTTAATGGCTTATCAAGGAATTCAGGGTCTATTAGGATTTATTAAAGGTTGAGTGTAGAGGTATTTGTGTCAATGACCCAGGCTTGGTATGCCTTACATCTTTAATAAGTGAGTTTTCATGCCGTAACAGCTATGAGTAAAATTATTTAGGAGGTTTCTTACTCTAGCCACTGTCATTGTCTATCCCTCTGTAATTTGGAGTGTCAATCTTGTAGGGTCACAATTATTATAATTCAATGTTTAAATAGTCAATCCCTTTTTATAAAGACATTAAATTCATGGAATGGTAATCTAATTAAATCAATAGGAAGCAATAGCTTATGACTTACAGGGATAAGGCCTAGATACTTATTTTACAATCCCTCTCTATCTCATAGCATTTCTAGCTTAGATATCTATATTAGTATGCTTAGGTCATGCATATGTATGTATGAATCAACATCTGGTTTATTTATGCCAAACTAAGAAATCACATAAGTAAGAAGGTACCAGTTATGGCCTCTAGTGTTGCTATCTCTTCTTTGGCCTTGACTATGTCTTGTCTAGCTAGGGCATGAGCTTCTAACCTTATTCCTTGATAAGGACTAAGTTAACCCCCTCTGTTATGTCTTTGCCCTCTACTCTAGGGTGCAATTGTAGATGCCTAGGTATGAGCATCCTTTGCCTTTTTCTGAGGACACTCTCTCTAGAAATGACCCTAGGCACTATAACTAAAACACTCTCTCCTTCCACCAAACTGACACTACACCCAATGCCTCTTATTACAAGTTTTATAGGTCGAGGGCCCTTACTATTACCTGCTAGGCCTAAGACACTAGAGGCTCATGGGAGGGATTAAGGCTGAGCTAGAAGAGTTGGTCTAGATCTCTGGGGCTATGCTTATCTTAATCTCTAGCACTCTTACTAAGATTAGGGCTTTTTCTATCTTTTACTGCACTCGAGAACCAAACTAGTCTACTCTTGATTATAAGCCCTCTTCTTTAGTGGTAATAACATTAAGGATATAAGTGTCTGAAATTAGGGCTTGGGTATAACATTACTAGTCTCAAGCATGGTTGTATTACCATATCCCTATATGGGAATAAGAGTGTGACTAGCCACTTCCTCTACTTGTTCCCCTATTGGTCTGGTAGCCATAATGGAATAATACAAAAAAATATAGAATTTATCAACCTTTGTGTAGTGTGGCATAGTAGTATAATTAATCCTAGACTCTGGCACACATGTAAAATAGCTAGGAACATTAAACCTATGCTCTGATACCACCAAATATGACACCCCCTACCAGATTTTAGAAGAAACTCGATGGACGATGCATTGACCCCTATGTCACCCATCCTTAAGTTTTCTTAGGGCTTATTCATTTAGCACTTACTGAAAATTCTTTATTTAATCAAATAGGGCATAATTTATTATTCTAACCTTATATCATGACCATTCATGGTGTGATCCTCCTAGAAAACCATTCAGCTAGTCTTTTAACATTTATAGAGATTAAGGCAGTACCATGGCTACCTAAGTAAATTCTTAAATTTTTTTTTACCTGTAAGAGCACTTTAATACGAACTACAACTCATTTTACCTCCTTTTAGGCCCTTCTAGCACCCCAGTAAACATCAATATATCTCAATCAATTAGATTAAACACACAATGCCTCAGGACTATAGCTATTAAAACTCATATTTAAAGCCATTTAAACAAACCACTAATTAAGTTCAACACTTTTGTTCCTTAAGTACATACAAACTTATATAGATAAAGGTAGCTTCTAAGCTAGCTAATCCATACCTATTGTATTTACATGAGTGCCACTAACTAAAAAAAAAAAAAAGAAACTC
This sequence comes from Hura crepitans, assembly GCA_948208565.1. Classification (NCBI taxonomy): domain Eukaryota; kingdom Viridiplantae; phylum Streptophyta; class Magnoliopsida; order Malpighiales; family Euphorbiaceae; genus Hura; species Hura crepitans. Next base: position 11,239 of record CANXYI010065788.1, read on the forward strand.
CATTCACCTTTTACCAAATACACTGTTACATCGCACAATCTCTAAGGCCAATCCGCTTATCCTCACTACCTGTACACCATAACACAGGTACACTAAGTATAAAACTCAATGGTTAATTTAATACATTTGAGACATGCCACATGCAAGTATTCACATGCAATGAATGATATGACGAGGAAAGAAATAATGTCATTATACTATGTCAAGTGAATCATGTGATTTAGGTATCTTATGTCATATGTTACACAATTACATGTATTGCCACTGTAGGCCCTTTCTATAATATTACTATCCTATTAATCATAACCCATTAGTACCCCTTTTTTCTTTATCTTTGAATTAAATTTAAGTGCCACTAGGTTTCAATTATTTAATGCCTTAGCCTAAGTTATCACCAATTATTTTAGATTTGTATCCTACTAGACTTTGGTTTCAATTTATAGGTCGCCCGACTAGATAGACTACTCTTGAGAAAATAGACCAAGAGGGAACTAAAACTATGCAGTGGTCCATATTTTAGACCTCAGCAGCTGCAACAACTTGGTTTGATAGTAGTGATCAATTTATAAGAACCTTCTAAGTCAGATAATAGAGAATAGGGACCAGTCCATGGACCTCCCAAATCCAGTGAACATACATTATCAACTTATAGTAATCACAATCTCATCTTCCCCATAGACTAGTGCAGTAGACCCTCTGAGGACCCTGACCATTGCACTGACTTGGTCTGATAAATAGAGAGTTTAGTAGCTGCTAATCCCTAGGTTGATATATCAACCCATCTAGTAGGCATCTAACTAATGGGCCATCTGGCTTTATTTTATGTTTATATAGTTACTAAACCTGATCTAAAAATATTTAAGATCAAATAACATATAGTTATTAATTTATTAGAGCAGCCAAAATTCACCTTGAACAGTTACGAGTAATTTTATGTCTTACTAGACAGTTACGTATCCATTCTTCTAAGTCCTTTTTAGTCTATTTCTCAAGTATAGTTAAATCCACTATGAATCCAATTTTTGTCATGGTCTAAGTCTTGTTAGGTTTAGGTTTAAGGTTAATTTAAGTACACATGTCATTAAGCAAATTTCCATGGAAAGTTATAAGTTGTTTTCCTTATTTTTGTACATCGTTAAAGGTTCAAAATAGGCTTTTCCTTGGGTATTTTCTCATGCCAATCTCATGCATCATTTTACAAGATTTTAGGCTCACAAGCTATGTTCCTTTACACCTCCAAAAAGATATTGTAAGTGAGTCTAATTTCTATTTAAAATTAATACATAAATTGCTGAAATGAGGATCCCATTTTATTGCCATTTCAAGTTCTAATTTAGCCCATTTTAACCACTTAAATTTAAGCCATATCTAAGTTAAGATCGAGC
>CANXYI010065843.1:0-13673 GCA_948208565.1 Hura crepitans
TTGCCCCTCCTTTAATGAAAATTAAAAAAATATTTTCAAGTGATTTAGATTTCATTAAAGGTTTTTTATTGAAAAAAACTCACCTGAACACTTACCTAAAATTTTTTATAGATGGTGTGTAGATATTGACCTTTTATGCTACATGGGTTGAGCACCTCATGTTAGGATCTTTTTGGGTTAAGTACCATTTATGAACTTTGGGTTGAGAACCTTTATATTAAATTAAGCATCCTTTATTGGCCATCAAGTTGAGCATTTATGTTGGATCTCGGGTTAAGCACCTTGTGTTGGACTTTAGGTTTAGAACCTTTACGTTAAACCTCAAGATCTCATGCTAAATTTCAAGTGGAACACCCTTATGTTAAACTTCAAGTTGTGTACCTTTTTTTTGAGCTTTAGTTTGAGCACACTTGCACTAAACTTTGACTTGGGTACCCTTGTGCTGAACTTCAAGTTGAGTACCCTTACACTAAACTTTAGATTGGGTGCCCTATAATGGATAAAGCATCATAAACTAAATTTTAGGTTGAGTATCTTATGTTGGATTAATCATCCTGAATTAGACTTTAGATTGAGTACCTTGTATTGGATTAAGGATTCTTAACTAGTTTTAAGTTGAACACCTTTACTGGATTGAGCTTACTAATGTCTAAAATTGAGTTGGATTGGGCATCCTATATTTATAATTTTTTTGTTCTCTATTTTAGACTTGAGGGGCATTTTAGTCATTTTGCATTCTATCAAAATTTTGTCAATTAAAGTTAAATTTAGAAAACTAACTATATAGTATTACAATTAGCATTATTTTGGATCAATGTATCAATTTTGTCAATTTTGACTTTCGGGGTATCTATAAGTGAGATTTTCAAATTTTCATTTTTTTACTTTTCCTTTTCTTCGTTCCTTTTCTTCCTTTTCCATTATGGCTAGAACTCCAGATCCATCTACTCCAGCATACAAGAACCATTTTTATGTGCTAAACCTTCTAAAAGAGCTCATATTTTTGAGGAATAGGTTTATATTTTATAGGATTTACCTTCTCACATCTCTCTATCTGTAATGAGATCACAGGGATAAAATTATCCATTTGTAAATCTTGCCCCCCTTTTTAACTCTTTCAACTCTATTAAAGAGTCACTTTCTATAATCATCTCACCTTTTAGTGTTGGAAGTCTTTTTTTAGAATATTATGTCGATGTACATTTACAAATGGCTTAATTATAGTTCTAAGTTGTTCCAAACTTTTAACAGCTTTTAAAGGTGCTTTATTTTTCTTAGACTTACACCTATTACTATTAAGGGAAATTAAGACTTAACCATGTGCAGTGATTATAGATCGATAGGTAGTTTTGCATAAAACCTTCAAAATAAGACTCTTATCTTTATAAGGGTGTATCCTTTATCAAGAATTATAATATCCAAAAGCTCAGACAAACTTTTTGCCTCTTTTATAGAATTCTTTCTTTATTCCTTTATCTTACCATGCTCTTTTTCTCATTTCTCTAAAGAGATTATAACTAAATACAAGCACACTCTGATTAAATTTCTAAGATTGTAGCTTCACTGTGTCTCAAATATTTATTGTGCCATCTGGATTATCCTTAAAGTTACATCTTCCTTGCCATAGAACTTTAGTTAATTTGGATTATAAAAAGGAACGTTAAAATTCTATTCCTTGAATTTTGCTTCCTATAATAGTAGCAAGGCACAAAGGGCAGTAATCATCGGTCTACGTGTTGGATGCAATTTCATGTATGGTTGCAGAAAGACGATTGCCTGATGAGTTTTTCCTATACTAAGTACATGCGATATGATACATTTACTCTTATTGTTATAAATGGTGGTCCCCCTCAACTTACTAAGAAGAATTCCTCTGTCAACATTTTTCCATAAAATTTCAAAACCTTTACATTGATATGGATGTAAATCCCTTCCAATGTTAGGAATGATACCTCGTGTTATGCTTGCATATAAGAGCAAAAATTACTTCCATACTCTGTATCATACTCTATAGATTATTGATGAAAATTAACTTGCTTCTAATAAGGGTTTCACCTCCTCTAGCTTCTAGTAACTCCTCCTTAATAATAGGTTTCCTAAGTGTATTTTTATTCCATTGCTTGGGTAGATATACGAGGTTAAAAGCCATGCCCTATGCTTTGTTAGTGAAGTTGAAAGTCATGTCATAGTCCTTTCTACATATGTAAGCATGTAAAAGTTAGTGTCCTCAAGTCACAATGAATTTTTGATACATACATTTACCTTTGATATGTCAATTTCCAATTAGAAAGTTACCCCTTATATGATTAAGTTATGCATCTTGCTGCTCATATAATTAAAATGCATGGACAACATATGATTGTGTATAAAGAGCATTTGTAATAACCATGCATAAAGATCTTAGTGTGCATGTGTATATGTGTACACATGTGTGAGTTCATGTAAGTGTATATGTATACACTCACACATATATATGCATGCATATTTGTGTATGTGTGCTTATTTATGAAATGTATAATGAATACATGTACATATGTGAGTATGAATGCTTAGGGGTAAGCATGTTTGTATGTCTTTGCATATATACAACATTATTGTCTATACATGTTATGTTAATGCTTATGTTTACATGTTTATGCATATCTATATATGGCATATATGCAATGTTGATACTTATGCAAGTTATAATGTGTAACCATGGGGCCTACATGTATATCCGGGTGTATATGTGCATATTTATGCATATGCAAGCATGCATATGAGGGGTCTCATAATGCATATATATTTGGGTGATTGACCAAATGCATTCTTGTTGCCTATTTATTGTACATGCGAACATACAAACTTATACCTACATACTTATGTGTAAGTGTGTATGCCTAATTATGCATGTGTGGTAGGTATATAATGTTGATACTTATGTATATTAGTGACCATGGATCCTTTATTTATGTAATTTACATTCCTTAGATGAATGTATATATATGTATGTAGACATTGTATAAAGGCTCTGCAAGGCCATATATGCATGCTTATAATATTCATGTATGACATATATGCAATACATGTGGATTTGTACATGTATCTATATGTGTTTATGCATGTATACATGCATTTGCATACATTGCATGTGTTCATGCATATGTATGCATTAATGGTGTACAAATGAAAGAACACACTCCAGAGGTCCTACAATTCCTATAACTAATACATTAGATGTATATATCTAATGCATGAATGGATGTGTACAAATGATGAATATGCTAATGTATAAATAAGAATATGCTAACATGCATGTTTATACCTAATTCTTTGTAAATGTATACATTCATGTTCATGTACATGTGTACTTTCTTCTTATCTTCTTGGTACTGGCTTGTATACTTAAAATTCACAGTTTTATTATTAGATTGATTAGGCCAGTGAGGCTTGAGTATGTAGTTTATAGAGCTTTCATGTCTTAACTTGAATTGATTTATAATTTCATGGGACTTTTCATATCATAACTTGAATTGACGGAGTTTTTTTATCATTTGGATAAATAGGTAGCTTATGTAAATGCTAGCCTTGATCTCATTTTTAAAAAAGTCACATGCCCCTTCAGTATCTTAAGTCTCAATACTCTAAATATTAGTTTTACATGAGTCAATTATAGTGGAAAATTAAATTTTTTTTTGTGTAAAACCAATCAATGATAATAAGGATCTGAATATATCAAAATGATAGATAACAGAAAATTAAGTAGCATAGAAATTTTACCATTATCTATTATTTGGTGATTCTTTTTCTTTAGCTCATGTCACTAGATTATTGCAAACCATAGTAATCCTTACTAGGAACACCTTTAAGGTGTCTACACAAGAACTGAAGTGATGAACAACTGAATATCTAGGTGCTAGTAAGATATTTAAAAGAGAGAAGAAGAACACGATAATTCAAAAATTCACAAGGAGTGTGTGTGAATTTTCTATCTATTTGGTAGCTGATTTAACAAGGCTATTTATATTGAAATAACCTCTTTAGGTCAAATCTTAACTCTTAAAATTTAACCAAAATCTCATTGAAGAAGGCCTATAAATTGGGCCTTTTTTTTTCTATTGCGCAAGGCCCAATAATAAGGTCTATGCGCATAAAATGGTAAGGCCCATTTTAGGCTTCCTTCTGAGTCTCTTCTAGGGGTTAATTTAAATCAACCATAAGCCTAATTTATGTTCCTTTTAACCTTAAAAGGTCTATTGAAAATTAGATTAAAAGGCACCCTTAAATGGGCCTTCAAGCCTAAAGTGCTTTTTAACACGTAAAAAGGTCAAACTTGGCCAATTAGGCTCCAACCCAATTTCTCTTTTTATTCTTTATTTCTCCTCCTTTCAATAACAACTCATATCATTGAAATATTAAATGCTTTAATAATCATTTCAATTCTTAAAGTGTGTGACCCTATGGGTTTCCAAAATATGTTGGCAGTATAGTGAATTAGAGTCCTAATCCAATTAGGACTCTTATAATTCAATCTCATTAAATCCATAATTAATTCCTAATTAATAATTCACTTATTTACAGGTCTTAGAGGTGTTTAGCCACATATCAAGGCTTCCCAAATGTTGGAAAATTAAGTGGTTTAACTTAACTCTTCTATATACAATTACCGTGCAATTACTTTTTTCACTATACTTTATCTCGTTTAGGTTTGAGTATGGACTTGTGTCAACTCAATGCTTAATTAAGTATGTCTAATTAAGCCCTAAACACATCATTTCTAATATTTACATCTTTATTCTCAAAGTTTCATTGTGAATCTCATTCACACTTGTATTTTACTCTGATTAGAGGTTCCCTAAATAAAGATATATTAAACTTGTGAGATAAACTCCCCATTATAATTTGAAGTGGTGAATCATTTATTGATCACTCAATTACCTTCATGTATATCATACTATACCTAACTTCCTAGCTATGTATACATCATAGTGAAGTAAAAGCACCAAAGTCAAAGTATACCCTTTGATACTTAAGATAACTTTAGTGATCTCAAGTTAGAAGATACTTGTACCTATTGATATGATGAGATAACTTCACTAACATAGATTATGTATCCATGTGAAAATCTTATGTTTAGGTCTCTAATGAACTTGTTTCATAAACAAGCATCCACATGTTAACTCTAAGCATCACCATGCTTATAGCTTGTGAAAACTACTATTTGACTAAGTCAAAGAGTATAACATGTGCTAGTCTATCCATATCAATAATATCTAATCTTGTTCATATTATGACTAGGGATAGTTTTGCTATTTCACATTTGCATGTAATAGGAATCTCATATCATGACTCTTCATTATTTCCTCTACACTATGAAATAATACCAGGGACTTCATTATAAAGTTTAAGATCTATATCAAATAAATGAATTAATCATAAGCACTTATGTAATAAAGAATGCCTTTTATTAAAAATGAACATACACAAAATATCCATATTACACACATGCTCTAGGGCATACAACTCACAAAAATTACACATAAAAAATGATCCCTCATGACCTTTCCAAGTAGTACGTTAATGAAATCCCTATTATCAGCCAATCCACATATTTTTTTGGCTAGCTGTTTTCTCTCAATTTCCCTAACTTTTGCCTTAGCTCATACTCTTGATTAATCGGCCTAGGGAGATTTATTATTTTTTTATTTTTTTCATTATTATTAAAGATGGAATTTTATGAGTGAGGGAAATTATGGTCTAAAAGAGAGAATTCTAGGGCTTTGAAGGTTTAGATATTTTCTTTTATACATTTTAAAGAATGGTAAAGGGTTTTTAATATTTTAAAGCCAATTGATGATATTTGCACAAGAACTAAAGAAGAAATTTAAAAATGTTCAATGCTCAAAAGGATTCCCATAGGCTTTATGCTTAAGGAAAGTGAATGTATATTCTTTTAAAGAAAAGGGTTAAGAGTGTTTGAGAGGAAATTTTTGAACTTTTAGCTTTGAAGCATGATTTAATCAGTATTAAACTTAATTGCCCCTAGATATTCTAATTTCCCTTCTCTTTTATTTCTTTTCTTTCTTTTTTTTCTTTTTATTTTATTATTATTTTTATTCTTTTTTTCTTATTCTGTCTTCACCTTTAAGGATATTTCTCCTGCACTATAAGGAAATATTAAGTCTTATGTCTTAAAACTGAGCGTAGAAATTATAAGCAACTTATTGAAGAATTTTCAATCACTCATCATGACTTATATAGATTAAGCTTTTTTTTTTTCTTTTTTCATATTTTCTCTCAACTCACTTTTAATGGTACCATGTTATGCAATAAACATGTTCTTAAAGAAAAATGCTCATTAAAAAGTAAATCAAATCAATAAAATTTAAATAATCATTCCAAAACAAGAGTAAAGAGAATAAATTCATCCTAGTCTTTTATTTAAACATTGAGCAATCATCGAATCTTCATAATCACACCATAATTATTAATATTTTATGTTTTATATTTCATGTCGATCCCTAGAATAAATAGGCAAGGTAACAAATGGTTGATTGTTGAAACCTTTGGACTCTAAATAAGGCAAAAAAAACTTGAGAAAGAGGACCTTATTTTTCAAAGAATTGAGCAAAAATTATGTAACCTTGGGATGATAGGTTTTGGCCATTTTTAAGAGTTGGTATCATACCGAGGTTTATATAGTCTTAGATATTATGGAAGAGAGTTTGGCATTCATTAATGAGGTAGCCAATCCTTTGGTGGTAGCTATAGTATAAGTTAAAGAGATGATTTGGTGGTAGTGGCTCAGTTTGAGGCTTGGGTGTTAATGGTTAAATTAGGTTCTTTTTCCTTAATTCTTTAAACATTACTAACAAAGGCTTTTTAAATTCAATAAATTAGAGGGAAAGGTTGCTAGGTTTGGGCTAGACACTCTTTTCCTTTATCATTCCTTAAGTTTTCTCCACATTTGCCCCTATAGTGATCTTGGCCTTGGTGAGCTCATCACTTATCATAGCTCGGATTTCCTCCATCTTTGAAGCCATAGCTTCTTTGACAATTACCTCAATGCTCTATAAGTATTTACCCCTTAGTGCCATTTTTAGGATGGGGTTTTTTGGGAAAAGGTAGAGTTTGAGTCCTTGAGGAGTCTAAGTAAAGGATAATTTACAATAGCTTTATTTAGCAAAATGCGTGGCTAATACTTTTATAGGACTTATGATACGTATATGATATGTGTCATGATGGATACTCTAAGCATTATGATACATGAATGCATGGATGCACTAAGTATATATGTCTAAGTATATGTTATGTATGCCTAATCAATAGGGATGACTCTAATTATACATGTTGTGTATACACAATCACTGAGAGTACAAGGGGTTAGTATGATGCATGATGCATGCTAGTATATGATATACCTATGCCTGAATGAGATGATATAGATTGCAAAGTGATTTTAAGGGTGCATGATTAATGTATGAAGAAATATACAAAAGTATAATATAATGCTCAAAGCATGTAATGTATGCTGTCTTCAAGTTTAGGTAAGGTGATGTGAGATGTAAACTATCTCTAATGTTGTGTCTTATGTAGGCAAGCATGCACGATGCATGTTAATTCATATATAAGTAATCTACCTATTCCTGAAATGACCCTTTAGTGATTCATGTCCTAGTTAATGTATAAATTGAGCTTACAAGAGTCTATATGAGACATAAAGTAAGCTAATGCATGGATGATGATCTATCCATACTTTAGGGTAAATGATACATGATACCAAGTGTGACACCCCTTACTCATTCTGATTAGTAGACCCAAATAAAAAGTAACACACATACCAATATCCAAACTACCCTTATTGAAAACCCATATAAATTAAAAAATTTATGAAAACATTTTATCATGTATGAACTTTTAAAATCTTGATTGAATGAAAACCTCTTTAAAGTTTTAAAATGATTAGAGAATTATCTTGTCAAAAATCCTAGAGCATAATGGTCGTACTGAGACTTTATCCCTAAAATGAATAGTAACTTACATGTCTAAAACAATTCTACAATCTCATTCAAAATCCTTCTAGCATAATTGGATCCTTATGATCCACCCAAAAATCTCAACATAACATTCTCAATAAACAATTAATTCAAAAGTATAAGAATAATAAAATCCAATAATAGCTATTTAGATACATATTACAAAAGTAAATATGTTCTATTAAAACTTATAAAACATTACAAAATTAGTCTAAGCCTAATTCCCATTGTACAATATATAAGTGCACTACTATCATAACATCCTATAATTTACATAAAGAAAATAAAAATACCAAAAGAAATGATGTATCTTAATCTATATAGCTACTGAGGCTTTTAGCTTCTATCTGTACCTTTAACCTATGCATTGTAAAAACAACGATGCGGTAAGCATAAAGCTTAGTGGTGTATTCAATATATAATATGTATATACATGCATATAAGAATACATTAATCATAACTAGCATAAACTAATCATATCATGCATATCTTAATCATCCCATGCAATTTGTTATCTCAAAAGTATACATGGATAAAACTAATCATATAATGTACTATTCATGTTATGTGATCGACATTTAACTATCATCATTGTATCATTCATTTCTACATGTTGTAATATGTACACACATCACAATCTCATTTTGAAGTATATTATTATAACCATAATTACTTTATATTATAATTATCCAATTTGCCCATATATAAGAGACATCTACTCAAAATTGGATATCAAGAATCGATGACCACAAAGGTCTTAATAGTGACCCCAAAGGTCTTAGATGGTGACCTAAAAGACTCAATATAATGATTAGAAAGATCTCAATATGATAACCTAAAGGTCTCAAATGGTGATTGATAGGTCTCAACTCAAATCATAGTTCGAAGGTAAATACAGTGGCCTATAAACATTAATATGGTGACTTGAAGGTCTCAATAAGCATTAAAGTGCCCTAGCAGCTGCTAATCTCCTTAGTTGACTAGTTAATCTATCCAAGCTAAGTCATCTACATGCATGGGTCATCACTATTTTCCATTTGATTTCACCTTTTTAAAGTAGCTTAAGTAGATTTTATTAGTTATTTGTTCAACGCATGACCTTAACGGAAAATTAGGTTCTTTAATTACTTAATTCCATTTAGGTTATCATTCATTCCTCATCAACATATTGATCTTTACATCCATTATTTTTCACATTTCATACTTTATAGCCATCATCATAAGTCACATGCATATATCTTTGCATCAAGTTCCATATTTATCATGCCATCTCAAAGTGGTTCATAATCTACTACATCCACTCATAATATATGACTAGGCCATTCGACCATAAAGACCCATCGAGCATAATTATGTAAATTATGATTAAAGTCATATAATGGATATTCATTCATATAAAAAACCTTAACATCATAAGCATATTAGTAACTTGGCATGTAACAATGGCCTTATCAACATGTCAAAATCATCACATTATTATAACTCTAGACTAAATATACACAAACTTGTCATTTATCATACATAATATGTTTATGACAAATCATAATCTCATCATTTAGGTAACTTATAACATTTCTTCAATTCATAAAGATTTCGACTAATGTGAGAACACAAGTGTAAAGATTATGTATTTTTACTAGGGGTGAGAGTGGTTAGTGGAGTCACCACCTGGCCTCTACACCAGGACCTCTAATCTTCTGTACCAAAAAGATTTGAAATTCAAATCTTATTTATACCCTCATAATATGCCTTCCATTTTATATTATAACATTTATAAGTCCCTTATCAACCAAGCATGTATTATATTTAAGCATCTATATCACCTTCACATGTATAAGAAGTAAATTGTGGTATTTAAAGCATATAATGAACATATTGATATATTCATGCATTAAGAAATTGAGTTATTGATTAGTTGTGGCATGACCTGACAATTACCCATAATTTTATAGGAATTGGTGGTAATTGCCCAACTCCCATTTCTAGGAGATTGGATAAGACTTTGGATTAAGAAAACTCAAATATGTTTTATTATGAAAACACCAATTAATTATGTAGAAAATCAATTGATGTGAAAATTAAACAATTGGCATGTAAAATAAGTTATTTAACTAATTATACAACCCAAAATAAATCAAAAGATATAATAAGTACAAAATCAAAGAAATAAAGTAATGCACTTAAATGGTCCTGTCTGTATGTTGATAGGCTTATGCAAACTTTGTGAAGCTCTATCATGTGTCCGTGCAAACTACTACTTATAAGGGATATTATGTCTATCCAGACCTTCACTCTAGTGAGAAAGATTACTTGCATACAACTCAAAGGAAAAGGTTTAACGATACCAAATAAAAGATTCATATAGACTTATAAAGAAGACAAGAAATACAAATAAATGTGAAATTAAAATTCAAAGTAGATCTCCGCGCAAACTACAATCCTTATGACAGGGAATATGTGTGGACTTAAATATAGAATATATAAGAATGAGACAAGATCATCCATAAATACTATTTTCCTCATGAGAGGGAGTCTGTGCAGACTATACAATAATTTTGATATATTAATACATGCATTTTAGAGAATGAGATAATTATGCAACATGCTAATATTATAGAATAACATCAACATGGTACACAAGATATATTAAAGTATGATATATAAGAAAAATAAGACACTATTACTGAACATAAGTCCATACAGACTATATCATACACATATCGAGAAAAAAAATACGTGCAGACATTAACATACTTACAAATAAGTCTGTACAATTAAGACAAAGATAACAGAATGAGTATGATGTAATGGTAGTTAATTATGCACTATAAAAGAACTTAAAATCATGACCTACTACTATGATCAAAGTAGGGATTACATAGAGTCACCTTACTTATGATCAATCCTTTGAGATCATAGGTCCATAAAAATAATGTCAATATATACAAAAGAGACCTCATATATTGCCTTGTGAATAAACTATTCAAGCAATAGCACAAAGGTGTAGGAGTATAAAAGGAATTATTTTTAGTGAGGCTAATAGGATTAGTAGATTGTATCCTAGCTGGAGTCATCTCCTAGACTGACGAATGGATTTCTTAGCTGCTATGAATTTGATTCTTAGCCTCTTCCCTCTTTATACCTAAAAAGGGTATTTATAGGTTTAGGTTTAAGAATTTCCCATCTAAAGGAAGTAGAATCCTAATATGATTAAGAATTATAGTCCAAATGGGAAGATCCCACTTTTATAAGATTTTACATTGGCAAGTGTATGCAAACTTGTACATCTTAGTCCATATGAACCTAGGTGATATGCTTTCCTACCAGTGTATAGGCTTTAGGCCAAGTCCTAGGCTAGGTTTGAGTTAGTTTGTATAGATATGAACTTGGACTTATTCGAGCAGACCATAAGCCTTAGGCTTAGTAGAGCTGATTGGGCTAGTACGGACCTAGATGGAGTGTGTCCGTGCAGACCCTATTTAAAATAAGTCTGTGTAAACTAACTTCCTAAGGTGCTTGTGCCATTACTTAAGAGTCTATCTTTATTGATCATCATAGGCCAAAAAAAGGTGAATGAGTCCATATTGTGGGGGCTTCACCCCCATACCCCCATTAGAATTAGTGTCGGGTTTTGAGCTTGGGTTAAGGCATCTACAGTTGTCCCCACTTTGGTGTGTGCTGTGAAGTGCTAAAGCAATAGTGTATATCAAAACACTTTAGTTGGAGATAATTACCTGAAAGTATACTTACCTAACGCAAAGCTACATTGAATACAGATGCTTGCCTCCAAATTATTTAAGCTTGCTAAACCTAAGTGGTATTTTTCCTTCAAAAAATAATTGATATTGTGAAGAAAACTACATCGAATATGGGTGCCTATTCACCTTCAAGCTGAAGTAAAAATCCAAGTAGATTAGAATATGTTTTTGCTTTGATGTTTCTAGATAAGGCTTAAAAGTAAGCTATATTAAATATGGGTGCCTATTTGCCTTTAAGTGAGATTAAAACATTAAACTAGAAATAACTACACCAAATACGAGTGCCTGATTGCTTCTAAGTGAAGACAAACTACATCGAATATGAGTGCCTACTTATTTTCAAGGGAATTTCAAGATGTTTAAAGTTAAAGAAAACTACACTGAATATGAATGCCTACTTGCCTTCGAGTTCGTAAGTTATAGATAGACCGAACCAAATCTAGTGATAGGCCTAAAAGTGTTAACATAACTGAATCTAGTGATAGACAAGAAAGAGTTAATTGAACCAAATCTAGTGATGATTCTAAAAGAGTTAATCGAATCGAATCTAGTGATAGGTTTGAAAGAGTTGACCGAACCAAATCTAGTGATAGGTCTCAATGAGTCAATCGATTCAAATCTAGTGATGAGTCTGAAAAAGTTGATCGAACTGAATTTGGTGATAAGTTTGAAAGAGTTGACCGAACCAAATCTAGTGATAGACTTGAAAGAGTTTACCGTACCAAATCTGGCAATGAGTTTGAAAGAGTTTGACCGAATCGAATCTGGTGATAGGTTTGAAAGAGTTGACTAAACCAAATCTAGTGATAGGCCTGAAAGAGTTGATCAAATCTAATCTAGCAATAGGCTTGAAAGAGTTGACCAAACCAAATCTAGTGATAGGCTTGAAAGAGTTAATCGAATCAAATTTTGGTGATGAGTGTGAAAGAGTTAACCGAAACAAATCTGATGATAAGTCTAAAAGAATTAGTTGAACCAAATTTGGTGATAAAGTCATAAAGAGTTAATCGAACCGAATCTGGTGATAGGTTTGAAAGAGTTGACCGAACCAAATTTGGTGATAAGATCTAAAGCAATAGTTCAAACCATATCTAGTGTTAAGGATATTAATATCATGTAAGTAAGTGTGTGACATCATGTGCACATGTGTTATGTCTGATGTAAGTGCATGATTGATGTATGAGTTAGAGGCTTAAATATATTTAAGCATGTGGCTAATGCATGTGAGTGTGCATGACCTATATGGCTAAGAGATGTGTCCACATATGAAATGATACGAACTTATATAAATGTAATGCCTTACATGAAACTTCTCTATGATATGTGAATGACTATGCACATGTGTGTTACTTATCTTTTATCTTCTTAAGCTATGTGAGCTAGCTATTTACACTAATGCTTGTGAACTTAATGAATGTGTATATATGTTATGTGCCTAAAGTATATAACTATATACTGGATGCATTAATGCCTAATTAATACGGGTATGTGAATGTGCTGATACACATCCAAATGTATGAATATGTCTTATGATTGGTGACTTAATATTCTCTTGAATGAATAAATGCACTCTATCTTATCTTAGATGAATGAGTGTTGAAATATAAAGGTGATTATTGAGATAACTTTAATGAATGAATGCACTTTATCCTAAGAATGAGCATGAAATCATAAGGGTGGTGGATGAATATGGTTAATGAGATGACTCTAGTGAATGAATGTAGTGATAAAGTGATTTAATATGAATATGTCATGAATAAGTGGATATGTATCTATTGACTACGTGCTTACTTAGATAAGTGTAGGTGAATGAATTTGGTGATGAATGAGTGATATACAAATTGGTTCTTAATCTCTTCTAGATAAAGGAATGTAATAAGGTATATTTTTTACTGAATGA
>CANXYI010065987.1:0-11421 GCA_948208565.1 Hura crepitans
AGATTTACCAAACTATGAGTTAGATGAGATATAAGGAAAGGATTGGTTATCTAAACATTGAGTTCAATTGTATTGAAAACATAAGAAGTTGACTCTTAAGACTATAGAGGGATAGACACTGACAGGTGTAGGTGAGAGAAGCCTTTTGGATAATCTCATCTCAGTTGTTACAGCAAGAAAACTCATCTGTAAAGGGCGTAAAGCCTACCTAGCAAATGTCATTGACACTAATACTTCCACTCTAAACCTTGAAAAAATCCTAGTAGTTTCTAAATTACTTGGTGTGTTTCTTGATTAGTTTTAAGGGTTACCTCTATAAAGAGAGCTTGATTTTGAGATTAAGGTGTATCCTAGTACAACTCTAGTGTCTATTACCCCCTATAGAATGGCACTTACTGAGTTTAAAGAATTAAAAGTCCAATTAAAAGATTTGTTAGACAAGGGGTTTATTAGACCTAGTAATTCTCCTTAGGGAGCCCTTGGTTTTTTTTTTTGAAAAAGAATGATGGGTCACTCCAGTTATGTATTGATTATAAACAGCTGAATAAAGTGACAGTGAGGAATAAATATCCCCTACATAGAATAAATGATCTTTTTTACCAGTTGAGATATGTAACTTATTTTCCAAGATTGATTTGAGATTTAGGTATCACTAGCTAAGAATCAAAGTAGCTGACATTCCAAAAATTGCTTTCAAGACTCGATATGGCATTATGAGTTCTTAGTGATACCATTTAGGCTTACTAATGCCCCAGCAACTTTTTATGGATTTAAAGAACAAAGTGTTCCAACCAGACTTAGATTAATTTGTTATGGTATTTATTAATGATATCCTAGTGTATTCTAGGACTAAAAAAGTACATGAAATATATCTCAGAGTTATATTACAGACTATGTGGGAGAAATAGCTATATGCTAGGTTAAGTAAATGTGAATTCTGGCTCAATGAAGTGGCTTTTTCTAGGACATGTAATATCAGTAGAGGGTATTAAAGAAGACCCCAAGAAGGTTAGGGTAATGTTAGAATGGGAACCTCCTAGGAATGTGATAGAGATGCAGAGTTTTTTGGGTATAGCTAGGTACTACAGAAGATTTGTGAAAGGATTTTCTATGATTATAGCCCTAATGACTAGATTGTTCATAAAGAATGTGAAATTTGAGTGGGATACATAATGTCAAGAGAGTTTTGACAAGTTAAAGAAGATGTTGATAAAAGCTCCTATTCTGATTCAACCAGAATAGGGTAAGGACTTTGTTGTGTACAATTATTCCTCACTTAATAAATTGGGTTGTGTATTGATGTAGGAAAGAAAAGTGGTAGTATAGTATATGCTTTGAGACATTTGAAACCACATAAGAGGAATTATCCTACTTACGATTTGGAGTTAGCTGCCATTATTTTTTCTTTGAAAATTTGAAGGCATTACTTGTATGGTGAGAAGTGTTATATCTACATATATTAGAAAACTCTAAAATATCTCCTTACTTTAAGGGAGTTGAACCTAAGGCAGAGAAGGTGGTTAGAACTGATTAAATATTATGATTGTTTGATAGACTACAACCTAAGAAAAGCTAATATGGTAGTAGATGCTTTAAGTATGAAGTTTATGGTTACTTTGAAAGTTATGAATGCTAGACTATAGTATACAGGGGAAAATGGTATCCTGGCTAAAGTTCAAATTAAACCAAATTTTAGGTAGCAAATTAAGGGGGCACAGGGTAAGGATAAACAATTGGTATAGCTTATGGGTAAAGTTAAAGAGGGGAAGACAACATTATTTGAATTGAGAGAAGATGGATATTGGTATTACCATAGTAGTCTGTGTGTACCTAGTATAGATAACCTTAGGTTATAGATTCTAAAGGATGCGAATGAAGCTTCTTATTCTATACACCTTGCTAGTATAAATATGTACTTAGATTTGAAGTCTCAATACTGGTGGTCAGGTATGAAGAGAGATGTAACATAGTATATGGCTAGATTTTTAACATGCCATTAGGTAAAAGATGAACATCAAATTCCTTCTGGATAGATGTGTTCTATAACAATACCAAAATAGAAGTGGGATAAGGTTATAATAGACTCTCTAATGGGTTTGCCTATGACTAAGAATAAGTGTGATGCTGTGTGGGTGATTATTGATAAACTAACTAAGATAACCCATTTTATTCCCATCAGAATGGATTACTCATTAGAAAGACTTGCTAAATTGTACATAGATGAGATTATTAGACTCTATGCTATACTAGTGGCTATTATTTCATATAGAGATCCTTGATTCAATTCTAGGTTTTGGAAGAAACTTTATTAGGTATTGGGCACCAGACTGACTTACAGTATAGCCTTTCACCCTTAGATAGATGGATAGTTAGAAAGGGTGATACAAGAGTTAGAAGATATGCTGCGTGGCTATGCCATCGAGTTTAAAGGCAGCTGGGGCCAATATTTATCTTTAGCTAAATTTACTTACAATAATAGTTATCAAGCCAAATTGGGCATGGCACCTTATAAGGCACTATATGGTAGAAGATGTAAAACTCCCTTGTGCTGGAGTGAAGTTGGGGGAAATAAGATTTCAGGGGTTGATCTTATCAAAGATGCAGAAGAGAAAGTTAAAGTTATCAGGGAAAGATTAAAAGCTACAACTAATAAACAGAAGTCCTATGCTGATTTGAAATAAATGGATATTGAGTATACAGTAGGTGATAGAGTGTTTTTAAAGGTATCTCCATGGAAGAAAATGCTTAGATTTAAGAAAATAGGGAAATTGAGTCCTATATTTATTGGACCCTCTGAGATCATAAAAAGAGTGGGACCACTAGTATATAGGCTAGCCTAGCCATCTGAGTTACAACAGATTCATGATGTATTTTATGTTTCAATGCTTAGAAGGTATAAATTAGATCCTTCCCATGTAGTTCCAGTGATATATATTGAGGTACAACTAGACTTAATTTATAATGAAAAACTAGTACAGATTCTGGCTTAAGAAGTGAAGTAGTTGAGAAATAAAACCATTCCCCTAGTTAAAGTTCTCTGAAAGCATCATAACATAGAATAAGCCACATGGGAACCTAAAAAGTAGATAAAGAGTTAATATCTATATTTGTTTACTTTAGGTAATTTCAAGGATGAAATTTCTTAAAAGGGGAAGAACTGTAATGCCAGTAAGTTAAGGTTTCATGAACAGTACGTCTGAGGCTTGAAGAGTGAGCGATGAGTGCCAAGTCACCCTTACGAGGACTGAGGTAGGGTGTTGTAGAGAATTATGATGTTTTACTGGGGATAAGAGTGGTCAATAGAGTTGCCACCTAGCCTCTACACTAGGTTTCCTTATCTTTTATACTAGAAAGGTTTAGAATTTCATATCTTATTTATGCCTTTGTAATATGTTATCCATTTATATCGTAGTGTTTATTAGGCCCTTATCAATCAAGCATGCATCATTCTTAAATTATATCACTTTTTCACATAGAGTATATAAATTGCAATATTTACAAAATATAACACACATATATGTACATCCAGAAAGCGAGTCATTCATTATTTGTTAATTGACCTGACAACTACCCATAATTCCATAGAAATTGGTGGTAGTTGCCCAACACCTATCTCGAGGAGATTAGCCTTCATTGAAATGTATTTTTATGTGATTTTTTATTAAAGAAATACAAATCCATTTTATTAGAATACACCAATTAATTATATATAAAATTGTTTGATGTGAAATTTAGGTTTTAACTTGTAAAATAAGTTGTTTATTAGCTATTACAACCCCAAAAAAGGTAAAATGTATAATAAGTACATAACCAAAGAAAACAAACACATAGCACTTAAAATGGTCCCGCTTCTATGTCACTTAGTCTGTACGGACATTCTAGACTTCTCATCTTAGTCCGTGTGGACCATATCCAGAGGTAAGTCATGTCTATCCCTATTTTGATCCAGCAAGCAAATCTAGTCAATAACTCACATGACAACGAAGCCATATAAAGTTAAATCAAGGTTATATAAATATTGATTTATAATAAATAGAATATGAACATATTTAAAACATATGAATCCATACTAATTGATTATACAAACAAAGCATATTCTAAAGAGCTATCATACAAATTCCTTATATACAAGTCCGTATGGACTATAGCCCTCATGATAGGAAGTCTGTGCAGACTACCTATCAATCCTATGCACATAAATACATGCCTTCAACATCAACATATAAATAGAAAGATTCACATTTATCAACTAGCATATAACAGAGTGCTTGAAACATAAAAATCATACCCGTTAGATATAGGTATGTGCGGACTAATTTGTCATATTCACATGAGGGAAGTAAAGCCGTGCGGACTAACTTATTGTGCTTGTGCTTAAAGGAACTAAGTCTGTGTGGACCTAGTTATACATATGATCAGATTCATATGATGATTATTAACACAATACAACATGCTTAACATTGGCTGTCATAATCAATTCTACATATTACTATGATGGCCTACTCATTATAAATAGAAGTGGAGATAACAAAGTACCACCTCACTTATGTATCAATTTCGAAGATCATAGGCCTACAAAACATGAAGAAACATACATTCGACCTTAGATATTACCTAAACAAGAAGTCTCTTCAAACAAATGCACAAAGGTCTCAAGGTTCAAGTGCAGATGATTTTAATTGCTCTCAGTTTAAGCTCTCTAATTTTTGAATGCCTTCTGCTATTTGAATGTATGTTTTTAGTTATGATTTTTTAGCCTTCTTTTTCTCTATTGATTTAAAGAAGTGTATATACTTAGTATTTTTAGATTTTCCTATTTTTTTCTAGAAAGATTCCTAATCCCAATAGGATTCTGGCTTTTGGATTGAATAGGCATAATTCTTCTTTTGGAGTACTTTTTCGTCAATAGGTCTATATGAACTTATCTATACTAGTTCGTATGGACCAAGCTTTTAGTATGTTGGTCCATGGGCTTCATGTGTTGGATCTTGGCCTATTCACATAGTTAGTCCATATGAACATGGTTTAATAGGTCCGTGTGGACCTACCTCTTGATGACTTTATGCTATGCTTGAGAGTTTATCTCTAGCTATCATCACAAGTCAAAGGTAAGGTGTCTACAGTTGGCCCCACTTTAGTGTGTGCTGTGTATCAATAATACATATCAAAGTGTCTGAGTTAGGGATACTTACCTGTTAGCTTCCTATACTTATACTATTGCCGAGTGAGCTTTGATGTAGACTTTGATATTGATTTTATATTAGCTTTACAAGGCATGATTCAAAATGATGGATTCACTTATAAGGTTGAACTCGAAATGATAGATTGGCTTATGAGGTTGAAATTGAAATGATGGATTGGCTTATGAGGCTGAACCTAAAATGATGGATTGGCTTACGAGGCTGAACCCAAAATGATGAATTGAACTTAGAGTTGATCTAAAATTATGGATGGAACATTTGAGTCGATCCTAAATTGTGGATGGAACTTTGAGTTGATCCTGCAAAAAATGAAATATCAGTTAGATTGTGAAAAAATTCATACAGAGTAAGTTTTGCCGTTGAGAGGCTTTCTCACCTTTTCCTTTTATTCTTTTGATTTTTATAGTTATATGTCTATGTGGACATTATTGGTCATGGTCTATGCAGACTAATCCTGAAGAGAGTCTGTGCTGACTAATTTTGAGACTAACTCATGTAGACCAAGCTGAAGAAGGTTGTGCGGACTTTATGGGGGAAGACGTCCATATGGACTAACAATGCAGAGGTCCATGTAGACTTATCATGTCATAATTATAACCGTCTCTTTTCCCCCTCATTTCTCATTTGTGTCCTTTTTTATTTCCCCTTTTTGCTATTTTTCTCTCTAACAGGCAACTTTTTGATGGCTTCTAACATTACTAGTGCTTCTCATTCATCATCTTTGAATGGTAGTGAAGGGACACTAACCATCATCCTTCTTCCATCGAGGATAAGGTCTTTCCCTTCTCCTCTTCTACTAGAGGACATTTCCATGCCATCTCTGGTTGATTTTGTATCATTCACTGCCATTAACTAGCCCTAAAATGCTACTCCCATGAATGGGATCATGTTTGGTGACCCAATCCCTATTTTGGCAGACTTGGTGCACCACACTTGTTCAGAGGTCTACCCTCTAGTGTGTTTTCTATCCTCTGTGTGTCCCCTTGCTATTATGATCAAGTTTTGTTTCATTTTCGTACTGTGAAAATTTTTTTGTTCAATAAGTCTATGTGGACTAAGTTAGCTACGACATGATTGGTTCATGCGAACCAAGTTCACTAGGGCAGTTAGTCCGTACGGACCTAGTCTTCATACCATCCTAAAACTTGTTATGTGATTGTTATGGATAATTTATCTTATGAATTCAATGTAGACCTATGAATGACTCTGTTATGTTCGTGCAGACTTATATGTGTCTATAAGTGTAGTATAAACTTGTCTTATTTTCTTGGTCCGTGTAGACTTATTTTCAAAATGTTTAGTCCATGTGGACTTTTGTTAACTTTTGCTTCTTTTTTTATGTAGACAAGTCTTAAGTATGGGGGCACTCTATCTAGGCCCCATGAATGGTACTCCACTATGTCGTTGTTAGTGAAGAATAGGGTTCGAGCAATTGGCTTTCAAACTTTCTTGGATAATCTCGTAGGTAGAGACTTCCATTGAGACTTCTAGGCTTTGAGGGCTTTATTGGATAGGTGGATAGATATCACCCACACCTTCCACTTGCCTTTTAGTGAGATAACGATAACCTCTTTCGAGTAGGCCTTTATCATTGGGGCTCTTTACACAGGATATGCAATTGCTTTTGATATCTACTGTTGTCACCCATATTTAAGGATATAGAAGGTGAAAAAAACTATTGGGTTTTGTTCCCTAGGATGGAGCTAGAAGCATTCACAACACTGACTTGCAAGAGAGATAGAGAGAAGAATCTCTTTTGAGTTAGCTAGAGGTCGATCAGTATACCCGCTGCTTCATTCTCTACTTGATGGGTACCACCCTCTTCACTAATGCCAATGGCATGGTGAGTTGGAGCTTCCTTCCCATTTTAGAGGAAGTTGACAAGATTGGTAATTGGAACTAGTGCTACTTTTCTCTCAAGTGGATGTTCAGGAGTTTGGACATGGCTGTGTGGACTATACAGAGCCATCAGTTCGTCTAGGGCTTATTGTCGGGTGTGTTGATAAGTAACTCCCCCTTATCAGCTTACATTTCTTTAAGGCTTTTTTGTGACTTTTTTATTTGTTGTTTTAGGTGTGGGCTTATGAGCTTCATTTATTAGCTCGTCCTTGCAAGCTAGATATGCCCTATCGCTATCCGGTGATGGATAGATGGGTGTCACCCTCTTTAGTTCCATGGAATGTGACCTCTTTAATGCAGCACCACCATTATCTTAGCTCTCGAGTCTAGACCGATGTAAGTATTCCCTGCACATTAAGTCAAAAATCTTTGTTAGCTGTTTATTCACATGTAACTAATACTTACTTGCACAGATTGACTTGGCTTGGTGGGTTTTTCCCATTAATAAACTGCCTACTCACCTGCACTTTATTAAAGGCTTGTCATTCTACCACCTTCTACTGACTACTTTAAAGACCTATTGCTGGTTGTTGGGAGAGAGAGTGGTGAGCTGGCATTTAAGGCCTGATGTTCACCTTATTCCTTTAAATCCTCTTAACTCAATGCTGTTCAAGAGGTACTTGGATGATCTGGAGTTTGTGTAAGGCATGACTATAGGAATTCTAGGGGCCACACTAGTAGAAGATAGTGTAAAGGGCTATGCTTCTTGGGCCTCAGCTCATTTGCTCTCGCAGGTTCTATACACATCGAGACCTCCTCCACCTCAATTGAGTTTCTTAATTTTTTATTCATTTTGTGACATTTTCTTATTTCTATATATGTCATTGTAGCCTATTGCCGTCTCTGGGGCTAGCCCTTCTTCATTAAGGAAGCATCTTAAAACTACCCCTAATTCTCTTGGCTCTCAGTTCTCACCTCCCTCGACTCACAGCGAGTTCTAGGTCTATCTAATGTTTAGACCTCGTTACTTGATGAGGTGATAGGCACCTTAGTAAATGTCTCAGAGCTGAGTTGCATGTGATATGGTGCTGATGGGGAGCTATCTTCTACTCAACTTCGTATAGAGGAGAGCTGGCTAGTTCCCTTTAAGCCTGAGAACACCACATTGGTAAGGTCATTAGGGTAGCCAATTACATTACTTTGATCCTTTAAGTGTTGCTTATGCCTTATACTTCTTTCTTTTGATCAAGTGAAGAAAGCTCTTGTGGAGAGGATCGCTTGGGTTGTGGAGGCATTTTGGAGGGCTATGATTAATGAAACCTGAGTGCTTACTATGAGTAGTTTTCCTATGATGGTTAATTTTATGCACATCATGTATATTATGCATGTTACATATGTTATGTGTGTTATGTGTGTTACATATGTTATATATGTTACATTGATCCTCCACTCTTCCTATAGAATGAGCTGTCGAGGTGGGTTGCTACTCTACATAAGGCCCGAAGGAAAGTGAGAGCCTTTAATGTGGTCGAGAAGCTTGTGATCTCCTCCAAAGATGAAGACATAAAGGAGGAAGATGACTTTGAGGAGTAGGCTAGGAGGTACTCCCTTATTTCTCTCTTTTTTTTGTTTTTATTATCATGTAAAGGAATAGAATGTGATGTATCCCCCCTTTTTTAGTTAGGATAGGAATTGTCCCTTTTTATTTCCAAACTTCCAAACTCGTATGTACACTTTTAATTAAATTTTTTTTTATTTTAAGTACATTTGCCTTCAGAGTTTATTTATCATGGGTGTTTTATTTTCCTTCACACACTTGTATGAACTTGATGTATTTTAGCCCGTGTTGACTTAAAATAATTTTAATCTGGGTCGAAATATCCCAAATGTGGTTATGGACCTTGTTAGATGACATTGCGGACATGTATCTCTTAATCTGCATAGATTATGATGCCATTTAGGTCTGTGCGGACCTTTTCACATGTTTTTGATTCACAATCCCAATAGGAAGAGGAA
Organism: Hura crepitans; assembly: GCA_948208565.1. Taxonomy (NCBI): domain Eukaryota; kingdom Viridiplantae; phylum Streptophyta; class Magnoliopsida; order Malpighiales; family Euphorbiaceae; genus Hura; species Hura crepitans. Next base: position 9,057 of record CANXYI010065987.1, read on the forward strand.
TGGGATTTTTGACTTATAAATACCCCATTCTTCACTTTCCCACCTCATACTCCCATCATGTCTTCTTTTTACCTAGATTTGTCTAAGATTTTGGAACCGAAGGCCTCTTGGGCTTACTCTATTCTTACCCCTTTTTCTTTTCTTAGATTTTTGAGGAAGGTTTGGATCGATGCCAATTTTTTAAATGCTGCAGTATGGCACTAGGACCCTATTTTCCATGTTTTTGTCTTCAGTCAAAAAGAGATTTTTCCAACTTTGGAAGAATTCACTACCATCTTAATATACAAAATTACTCTAGATACCCCTTTAGCCTTGCCTTCTTTTGAGGATCATTACCCTATGGATATTATCTTTCCTTTAGGTTTTTCTCTTGTCATGGCTCAAAAAATAGTGCTAAGTGTAAGCCTGATTCCTTCGTGAGCAATTTTAGACCATGCCCATCAAATTTTTGTTGGCTCAGTGGAATGGGCAAAATGTATTTTGCTATGCCTTCTTAGGAGTTGGCTTAAGGTTACTTTCTAGGATGGGTCTTGTGATTTCAAAATCCTTCACCTTTTGACTACAACATGCTCTGGCCATAATCCTTTCAGCATTTTTTTGGCTGAAACCATTTGAGGTTTAGATGTGCTAAAGAAAAGGGATATTGATTTCATGGCTAAGAGAGTCTGCTTCTCTTACAGGTATGGGTTTTACTTTTGTTATGACCCTAATTTTTGCTTAGTACGTCTGTGATGGTTTTCACACTAGCGGGTCTACCTAAATATTGCATAGGTGTTCCTTTATGGATTTTCCAACCTAACGGCCCCTTTTTTTTGATATATTTGGTTGCAAGAAAAGTTAGGGTTGCTTATTCCTCCGTTTGAAAGACTTTGGGTGAAGTATGGCTCACGCCATCATTATGACAGGAAGCTTGTAATAAAGTGTTATTCACATAAGCAATGGACTTTGTGGCTTGATATGGCTATCCCAATGCAATGGAGATGTCCTTGGTGGAAAATCAACCATTTTACTCTCTCTTGTAATGCTAGTTGTGTTCCCCTAATAGGGTTAAGGCATGCTACCTTTTACATCACCTTATGCATTCTAAGGCAATTCAACCTAGTGCAGAGGGTACCTTCTAAACCTTTGGGATTCCATAGTGGTCCTTTGACTCGTCACTTCCTGCGCTCCTTCCCTAACTTGTGGGAATAATGTACCATCCTGAGGGACATGCTTGATTGTACAATTGATGCTGCTAATATAGATGAACATTACAACAAGTAGATCTTGAGTGATATTAGAGACAATAGAACATTAGTGTTAAAAAGGAAGAATGAGGACAATGTTCCTAATTTCGAAAAGAAACAATGTATGTAAAATTTAATTGCTTGTATGACCACTTCCTTAATGGGAATTTGCATATTAATGATAATGACCAAAGCATTTTTGTCATTAAATGAATTTAAGGCTAAGTCCATTAATCTTGGTTAATGTATTAATTTCCATTAATAGTACTGTAGTTACCAATCAGCCTTAGAGAAAAGGATTTCTTGATTGGACATTATCTCTCAAATCCCCTAATTTTTGCATGAATTGCCTTATTGGGTTTTCACCTCATCGGGGTGTCCTAACTTTTACCTAAACTACTCTATTCGGGTTTTCAACTTAGCAAAGTCTTTTTTTAACAGAAGTACTTCTTTAGTCCATCTATGTAGATCGGCTCTGAGAATTTGTTGCCCTCCATATCTGAGATCTTGATGCCCCTATGCTTAAGTACTTTCTTGACCAAATATGAACCTTCCTAATTGGGTTTGAATTTTCCCCTACGGTCTAACAATAAAGGTCTAGTCTGTTCGAGTACCAAGTTGCCTTCTTGTATGGTTTTGGTCTTGACTTTCTTATTGTAAGCTCTCACAATTCTCTTTTAGTATAATTGCATATGATAAAAAGCTTTAAGTCATTTTCCATCAATCAATGCTAGCTACTCATATCTACTTCTAGCCCATTCTGCTTCAAATATGTTTTGCTTCTAACAACACCCTTAATGATGGTATTTCAACCTTGATTGGTAGTACTACCTCCATGCCATATACCAGTGAATAAGGCATAGCCTAGGTAGATGTCTTAATAGTTATTCTGTATCCCCACAGTATAAATGGTAACATATCTATCCAATCCTTATAGGTGACAATCATCTTTTGTAGAATTTTCTTGATATTTTTATTTTCATCCTCTACCGACCGTTAGCCTGAGGTCAGTATAGAGAAGACTTATGATGTTGAATCTTGTACGTCTACAAAAGTTGCCTAGTTTCTCCTTAAAATTGTACCCCATTGTCTAAAATGACTTGTTGCAGTAATCCATACATGCAGATGATATTTCTTTC
>CANXYI010066039.1:0-13394 GCA_948208565.1 Hura crepitans
GTAGGAATAGAACTCGTATTTACATGTAGTTAATATGTATCTATTGAGAGTATGCTTAATAAATTATGACAGAGACTAAAAATTGTACGGACAGTGACTCACCTCCATAACTATTAGTAAAGAGTACTTATGTTATGTAAGTATGGTTAAATAGCGATCTCATTTTACATGTAAGTATGTGTTCAAACTATACTCAGGATAGTTTAAAAGGATTGTTATACCAGTCTTTTCCCAGATAAAGTGTTAACTTAGTTTTCTATCTAATGTGCAGGTTATAAGAGAATGCTGAGGATAGCACCCTCCTTAAGATAGTCTTGCCCAGAAATCCTAGCACATCTTGATATATTAGTTAGCCGACAACTATTAATGTATCTGAGTGCACATAAAGGGATTATATGGGTGTTGTATAACCTAGCTAGCCATTTCTTACTGTATAATCATATATGTATAACATGTTGAGTGGTAAAGCAATTCAGTGTGAGAATGTTGACGATTTAATAAAGTGGCATACACATTCCTAAGTCGACTTGTATATATATGTAATTGAGTACAGGTGGCCCAAATTTGGTCAATGGAGCCCTATACAACTCCCCCTTTCATAGAAGTGAGCTTAGTTGTGTTCTTGAGTCGTCATAAGGATGACAGACCCAGTGTTGTGTTGATATAGGGAATTGTTGTATCTTGATGTTGATGTAGTCATAAGGTGATAAATGTGTATGTATAGAAATGTTTTCCATACAAGTAAAATTTTTGGTAGGCCCTCGGTTAGCTATTATACTGTCGAAATTTCAACTTAGACAAGCAATTTAGTGAAACTATTCCCATATAGTGGTCAAGCTAGCAAATAAGCTTATCTAATCTTATCATTTAAATTAACAAAGCAGGTTATAACCTCCCAAGTTTAGGTATTTAATCATGTGGTAACGCTCCCCACCGGGCACTCGGGTGGGACCTAAGGGTAGGGTGTTACATCTTTGTGTTAACTCAGTAAATCAAAATCAACCAGGAAACAATTTTCTTCTTTTTTTTTCCTTTTAGTTATGAGAAAACTGAGAACAAAATACAACACTTTGAATAGATAAGTATCTTACATTCTTTTGAGTTGCTTCCAGTTTTATATAAACTCAGATATGCTTCCATTCAAATTATTGTTATTTATCCAATTGCATGACCAATCTTAAATTTTTATTCTAAAAGACTCATAAGGCTATCAAGTTTTTCAATTCAGCAAGTTCTATAGGCAAATTTCCATGTCTATATGCTTTTTTTAGCAATTTAACAAGTTTTGTAGGCAAATAAAACACTTTCACAAGGATTCGTAAAAACACAAAAAGTTCTTCCATGTCTGTATGCTTTTTTTAGCAAGAAGTCCAATGGGCCTTTAGCTCTATGCTTTTTTTTAAAAGGAGAATTACCAACTCCTATTCCTCACTAATAAATATATTTTCTACATGAGTTTTGTATATACATAATTATATGTACATATAATTATTTTGAATTACAAATAATATGAAGAGGCACTTATAATCATAAATGCAATAAGTAGAAAGTTGGAAACAAAAAATTAGAATATGGGTTGTCTTCATCGAATCATGAACCTGAAGAAAATAAAAAAAAAAAAAAAGAAAAAAGAAAAGTTGCATGTCTGAATATGGATTTTATGTCCTAATTTCCTTCTTAAAAAAACAAAAAAAAAAAAAGAAAGAAAAAGAAAAGAAAAATCATTTGGGTGGAAATGGGAAATTGTTTGAGGAAACATGCACATGACCCTACAAGCCTGTTGATGATGTTCCTCAACCTTGAAGTGATTTGTTTTTTATTTTCATAAACCATGCACTTAGTCTCTTCTTACATCAGTTGAAACTAATAAAAATTTCTAATGTGTTCAAGTTATGTTTATGTGTGATGTTTTCATTAATTAAAGGAGTTGATAATGTCAAACTTCCCCACAGCAAAAAGAGTTCTACAAGACTTCAGAGAAGGACAAAGACAAGACAACTTCAATTTCTTTAAAAGGTGAACATTTATAATTTTTTATTTTTATTTTTTATGTGTCTCTCTTTTTTTCTTAGTATTCCTTCGATAAATTTAAGTTAGTGGTGCTTCTAATCATAGAAAATCAATGCAAAAATCAATCCAAGAGATGAATACACCATTATCTTTATCAAATTCATATTAAAAAAGTTAGAACATTGGTTATCGATGTTGATACTGTTTGTAATTCTATTATCATTGGCTAAAAATCTTAGCAATTTAAATTAGTGAAGTCAAAATTTAATATACGTTTGATTAATTAAAAAAAATCTCATTCTTTTACATATTAACATATTAAAATGATAATAAAATTAATTGGGGTCATTTTTTTCTATATAATCTGATTAATGGAGTCAATAAAAATTTTTAATGGGCTCAATTAAATATATTTCAAACTTGTAGAGATAATATTAACAATTTAACTAATTAATACTGGGTCAATTGATCTGAATTTGTTTTAGAGATGAGAATTGTTCAATTTTCTGTTATAATCAAATTAAATTTTAAAACATAATCAAAATCTTGATATTAACCAAGCTAAATTAGAAGTTTGAGAAAGGCATAAAAATGAAAAATTTTAGTTTGAAATGATTAAACCGATTTATTGAAATTCTTCAAAATTATTAATAAAAACCAAACATGTTAATTAAATTAATCAAAGTAAAATTATTTGGTTGAGTTAAAACTAAACTATGCTAACCCTACTTTGTTATTTATAGCTCCAATTGGGTCAGATTAGCACATACTTCTCAATTTACAGTCACTTTGATTTTATTATTATTATTATTATTATTATTATTATTTTGGTGCACAGAGGCATAGTAAAGGTGGAAACGAGGGTAGCCCAGCGATCCCTTGATTATGTTGACAACTCCCATTCACCTCATCATAGTAGTTACCTACTTATCATTGTCATTAAAATAAGACTGGATCGGCTGGTCGAATAGGTTTAACTACAAATTGAGAGCTAATTCGGTCTGATTTAGTATTAAAAATCGAAATTATAAAAAATCAAATTGCATTAGTTTGATTTAAAAAAGACTTGGTTGAATCGGGAATCAAAAAAATCATATTGAACCAGAAATTTCATAATTTTAATTTTTTTTTACATTTTTGGGATACATTATTTTAGACTTATAATTTTTCTTTTAGTGTTTTTATGTTAATTTTATGATTTAAAAGCAATTTGAGAATATTAATAACAAAATTTGTTCAATTAATTATATTTTAATTGATCAATAATTTGATTATTTTAAGTATAATTATTTTAATAAATTTATTTAATTAAAAAATCATAAAAAAATTATATTAAATAGAATAGAAACATATTAATTTTGTCATTAAACTTTTTTCTAAATTTTATCATATAAATAAATTCCAATATATCAACTTTATAATAATTTATTATATTATTATTGTTAAATTTATTTTTATTTGTACTAATTATTTACTCATTTTATTATTTTTATACAATTTATTTAACGTGATATTACTCATATTATATTATTAAATTTTTTTATAAATGATTTTATTTTAAAAAATAAAAAAATTGGTTCAATCAGGTCCAACCGGTTGAATCATGATCCAGTTAACTATCTAGTTCGATCTCCGGTCCGATTCTTAAAAACATTGCTACTTACCCTATTTCATGTTTAAGGAAAAATGTTTTAAGTACTTGAGATTATCCTTTTTTATTATTTTTATGTTTGACAGTATGCTTCTTTCCTATTGTAAGATGTTATGTGATGATAATGAATTGTATTATTTTAGACTCTTTATATATTTGATTGATAATAATATTGCATAAAAAATTAAATGATATTAAATGAAAAATGTAAAAATTTGGAATTAAATAGCAATGGATTGCGACAGAAATTTTCGTCCTATATTTTCCACAAAATTATGAATTATTATTTATAAATAATATAATACGGAATATTTTGTCGTAACAATTTATGAGAATATATTTATTTAATACTTAGTGACAAAAATTTTAATATTTAGCAAAGAACGGGAAATTTGTCATTAAATGATTACCTACACTGTGCTTAACTACGGAATATTACCTGTTGCTACATCTGAATTGCTATGAATTTCATTATAATAGCTACAGAATCTATCCGTCTTAAACTTTTTTTTTTTTTTTCAGTGAAGCTCCTACCGTTAATTCTCCAAAAATTTTTTAATTTGCTTTGCAATATCAAACATGTTGAGTACAAAATAGGGAAAGATTAAATCCTACACTAATTAACTCCATTTAATGTTTCACGGCCATTGTATAATCGAACATTATGCATCACAATAATAAATTATGAAGGGGTTAATGCAAATAAATGTTTCATGATCACAACTTTAATCATACATTATATGATGAAGTAATAAACCACGAAACAGTGAATGCTACAACGTGCTGAATGTGACCCTGAAGCCATACTATTAAAACTGGATCGGCTGGTTAGACTGGTTCGATTGTGAATCGAAAACTGATTCAATGTTAAAAATTGAATTGAACAAAGAAAAATTGATCGAACTAGGAAAAATCAAAAATTTATAATTTTGTTTTTTTTTCATTTTTTTGCATTATTTTATACTTATAATTTTCCTTTTAGTATTTTTTTATAATATTTAGTATTTTTTAAAATTATCTTTATAAAGAATATTAATAATAAAATTTATTCAATTTGTTATATTTTAATTGATGGATAATTAGAACATTTTAAGCATAATTATTTTAATAAATTTATTTAATTAAAAAATTATAAATAAATTATATTAAATAGAATGAAAACATATTAATTTATCATTGAATTTTTTCAAAATTTTATAATATAAATAAATTTCAATAGCTCTACTTTCATTTTACCTAAATTATTGAACTTTTTATATTTATATTTTTAATAATAATTTTATAATAATTTATTATATAATTATTATTAAATTTATTTTTATATATACTAACTATTTACCAATTTTATTATTTTTATATAATTTATTTACTATGGTATTGTTCATTTTATATTATTAAAATTTTATAAATGAATTTATTTAAAAAAATAAAAAAATCCGATTAAATTTGTTCCTACCGATCGAATTATGACCCAATTGACTGTCCGATTCAATATCTAATCTGATTTTAATAACATTGTTAATTAAGATATTTAGAGGCGTTAAAAGGTTTAAATGTGCAAAACAAAAATTTTAGTAAATAGTAAGATTAAATTGACAGATATGCTCTATAAAATTTTACATTGTAAAAAATTCATAAAATTTTATTGAACATCTATAATGTTTCGAATATCAACCACAATTAAATTGAGCATCCAAATTAAACGATTAAAGTTCCAAATGAAAAAAAAATAAAAATAGAGATAAAAAAAAATCTACTTGAGAAGCTTGGTTGCACGTTTTCAAAAAAAAATCACATATTAAAAAAAAATAATATTTCCTATTAAATTGAATAGACTTTACAGTTAGGTTGAGGGCCTGTCAGCAAGGCATGGTGCAAACAAGACAAAAGGGGCGGTCGAATTCTGCTGATTTTGAATATGAAAATTATAATTTTTGATACGGAATAGTTTTGGAAAGGGCTTTTCGAGACCAATATAACATAATAGAAATATTTACGCCGAGTTATTGATCATAATTCTCATTAATGATTGATTAGTGATAGAACCCCAAAGCGATTCTTTTCCATGTTAATTAAATAGAACACTAATGTTCGACCCTCGACCATAATGGTACATTTCGAGTACATATCGTAACTACAAATAGGTGGCAGCTGACGCAAACGCATTCTTATAAGTCTTTACAAAACCATGATATTGTTTATTATACAAATTTCTTAGGCAGATACAAAGCGTGCACACGTACAGTTTAATTGTTGTACATATACCACTGGAGAGTAATAGACCCAAAACAGTACAGCAGTACAAGGTACAAATACTCTCCGTAGATCCTATATAAATACCAGAAACACATAAACTCCCTACCATCAACCTTGTCACTGAAATATTGCACGAAACATGTCGCACTACATATGCAGCAAGTCCTTACATGGGCTAATTTTGATTGACTACAGGAGGCCTGCCTCTTCCCATTGTAAATCCTCTGGTGCCATCTGGCATTTTCGGACCAGGAGGTGGTTTCGAGGGTTCAACTGCATGAGCAGATATACTTCCATGACCTGCAAATAAAAAATGTCTAAAATTCAACATGGAAAGGATCAATATCAGAAGATAAAGGCCCTCGTCAGAGGCGAAGATGCAGCTGATCTTAAATACCCAGTCCATTAGCCGTACGATGATTGTTCCTTCGGGTTCTCCCTCGATTACGAACCTTGTGTCCATTTTTCTCCTTTGATAAATGCTCCCCATCCTGAAATAAAATACACACAGCAATTCCCATCACAAACGACGACCTATTATAAAGGTTTCCAATAGCCTTTATCTGGGATTGCTTTTCCAATATAACTTTCACCACAGTCCAATCTGTAGGTTAGAAAAAGTAAAAGACTAAAGCATTATAAATTCTCAAAAAGGAAGGATTAAAAATCCTCGTTTCAAGTTTGATCTGATTAATAAAGCTCTGCCTCTATCGGATGTGAGATAAAATCACGTTTGCAGTTTCACTACTTAATAAAAAAACATGACCAAGACATCCAGTCATCAAAGAAAGTAACAATTACCTGCTCATCAGGGGTATCATCATGTCGCTCAGTAAGGTGGTGATTCTCCTCTTCCCCCATTTGATTAGATGTGCTTCCAGTAGTAGGCTTCTCAGCATCAGATTCTCTCCAAGCTTGCTTTCTCTGTCCATGCTTGCCCTGTATCCAATACTTAAAAGGGATAATACACATTTTCATCCACAAAACTTTGACACAAAATTCCTTTTATACACCTTACCTTTTTCGATGACCTATAACACATCCATACTTCACAAAAATGACATTACCCCCCAAACTTGATAAAAGTGCATCTATTACCCCCACGCCCTCCCCCCCCTAAATGACTCATGGTAGCAAATATAAGAATTTCAACTTAAAAAATTTTTAAGGTGATAATGGGCACACATTAGCTAAGTTTAAGGAGGTAATAGGCTATTTTTACCAAGTTTAAAGGGACAATCAATGCATGTTTCTCAAGTTCAAGTATGTCATAGAATACCCGTAAAGTTTAAATGTGTAAAAGGGTTTTCATGTCAAGTTTAGGGAGGAAATTATATGTTATGCTACATTGAAATTGAAGCCCATGTTTGTGACTAGTGTGAGAGACAGCACAAAATTCTCACCATTCGTTTAAGCAGTTTGACCCGCAAGCCATTTCTCCAGTCTTCTTCATTGTTTAAAGATGCCGCCTATGCAATTGCCAGAGAAGTGCCAACTTTAACCAATTAATCATCATAAACCAAATGCAGCAACTTTTCACACTATAGCTGATACTCACAGCTTTCTCCGCAGCCTCAACAGTATCATACTCCACAAGAGCATGCAGCTACGTAATGAAATGAGAAAATTGGATTAATAGATGAGGATATGCTATGCAATTTCATTTAAACACCAATTCTAAAAACATCAAAAAGGTTGCTTTCACAGCTGCATAATGCCACAGAATCCCAAGAAAAATGTTTCCAGAGAGTAAAGAGTCAAGAAGGCAAAGCATCCCAAACATGCAAATACTTCGTACAATTTCACAGTTTTAAACGATGATCACATAATAAAGTCAGCTACTCGAATGCTCAGGTCAGCTGCTAATGGTTTCTTACATGTTTACGACACTTCACACTTGCTTGTGGGAGCCAATTTCAGATTATATATGTTTTTTTCTTGTAATTACAAAGGTCCCTTGCATTTTGACAATAGTTTATAATTTTTGACAAATTTTTCAATTTTCACAGTTCATGTGAGAATTTTTTTTTTTTTTCAATTTCTACAATTGTTTTCTTCCAATTCAATAATAAATCATTTAGGTCATAATGCGTACCCAGATTCAACACCTACATTTTCCATTTTTTCAAATTTTAATGCAGAATCAATTAAGTTTTTACCCAATTTCTAAAAGCAGATGGAGGTCATTTGAAAATTTCAATCAAAACATAAAGTCAAAACAAGTTATGAGGCCCACATTTACCAGCAACTGCTCCATGCAAGTAATACAACCACAAGCTCTTTCAACTTCATCTAGTTAAAACATTAAGGATCAGCAGTAATTGATTGAAGCCAAATCATATAGCTTGGTTCAATTCAATTTAAAGTTTTTGTGTTGTTAAACAATCCTCACAGCTCAGAGAATACAGATTCTAGCCAATGATTGCCGAATCAAGCTTTCAAACTTTAATACCTTGCTACTGAGCAGAATATCTGCTTTGCTTCCTTTTTTTGACTCTTCCATAACATGTGGATCACGGATAGAGATATGCCTTATCCTGAAATTTTCATATGTTGTTGTTATCAGAATGCCAAAGAAAAAAAAAAGGTGATTTGAACCACAGAAGAAGAAGAATGGAACGAAAAGCATACTTCCCAACTCCACCAAATATTCGGCGGATATTCTCTATCGAGTGATCTTCTGGAAGATTCTCTACCAGAACAGTGCATAACTAGGGTCCGGAAATTAGATGTTCAAAACAAGTTCAAAATAAGAAGAAAATATCAAGTTCTTTCGATAAAATACCTTTGGATCCTTAACCTCAGCCAAAGGAAAAGGATGAAGACGCTTCACCTTCTTTCCATCTGAACTCACAACCTTGTAAATTAATGAAAGCACATTAGCAGAGCCAAACCTTAAGTCACTTTTAAACGAAATCACAGAACCCATGCCCTAACAATAACTCCAGTTTCCAAGAGATTATCTTTACAAGAAGCTCAATCAAGCTACTCACCAGAAAAGAGGACTCTCTAAGTGCAGCAACAATAAATGAATGGTCTCGGGTAAGCTTCTTCATTTTTCTGAAGGAAGCAATGACTGGGATGGGCACTGCAAGAAAAATAACTAAAATGAATTCACAGAAACAAACTATAAAACATATCTGTAAACAGATTGAGTAAAAGACCAGATTGGACCAAGAGCATGAGTTATAAAATAATGCAATAGCAAAAGAGAATATTGCTTACTCAATTATCAAGACAGAATCAAATTAGGGTTCATCACAAATATCCCCCAACTTATCACCCAATTTTCAATAAGGCCCCAATGCATAAAACTGAGCAAATCAGCCATGGTACATTATCAAAATGCTAATATCTGCTTACTATGGTACCTACTCTTCCAAATTAGTAGTGACATCATTGGTCCCACAAAAGGCCAACATATCAGCATTTCGTTATAAGTTAAGAATAGAGACTAGTTAATGGAGGGGCCAAATTGCATGTTCTTGGGGATCAATTTGTTTGGTGTTCTATACATTGAAGCCTAATTGAAAATTGGATGACATGTGGTTGGGGATATTTGTAATCATGCCATTAAATTATAAGTTAAGAATAGAGAACTTTAGCATTCTCCACACCTGAAAATGAAAAATAGTCAATTATCATATTAAACCTAAAGACTGACAATAGATCTTCCTGCAATTCAGTAACCAATTTCAAAATTTACATGACATGTTGCTAGAAAGAAGTGAATTAATCATGCACAGAAAATAATACGATGCTTCCATTTTTTACTACTTGACAGATGCAACTTTCTCTTTAGGACAAGAAAAACTGGCACAAAAATATAAATTGGTATAACCAAAATGCTCAGCCACCAACATATCCTATTCACAATTAAGCTGCATGAACAGAGGAATATAATGCTTAGGTGCTTCAAAAATAAACATTAGCTGAACATAACACATATTTATGAATAGAGACTCAATCAGGAGATGGTTGCAAAGTCATGCAGTGCAGCCCTAAAAGTTCGGCACAACATGTATTGGCTGCGCCAGGAAGACATCCAGGGCAAGCAACCCGTCAGAAGTACCTGCTTTATTTCATCATCTTCGATATCTCCATTCTTGACTACTTATCAAAAGCATAAACTATGCAATGATTTTACTGCATGATATACTTGGAAAAAAAAAAAAAACAAAAACATGAACTTGTCACAATACGTACACCAAAACTCATATGATTATCTGAACATAGTTGAAGACAAAGCAATGCCATAAATAAGTAAAATTTATTCCCCCCAACCCTCTTGAAGGATTCCCACTTGCCATACTACAAGAACAACCAACTATGCAAAGCAGCATACTAGGTGCTTATAAGAAGTATCCAAATTATAGTTTCTCAGGCACAGATTTGATACCAATAGAATAATAAATTCAAAATCTTTTACTAACCAGAATACTTGTCCATCACCAAAAATATTGCCAGAGATTCTTTTGGGAAATTAACTTCATAGCTTAAGAGGGGCTAAGAAATAAATACGTTATTCTATTAGTACCATGGACAAATTTGCAAGACAGAAGGTTTCTTCTAACAAAACAAGAAACAATAAAAAATTATTTGTTTCACATGAAAAAGACTAAAGTGCAATCCAAAGTACTTTTAAAATTGAGTCATATTTAATAGAACTACAATATAGTTTGAAGCCCAATTTCAAGGTCTCTTAACACCTCCTTTATTTGGAATTTAATTTCTAGCTCATTGGAACCATGGACCCTGAATCACTTCATCAGCCACGAATTTTGGCCAGAGCTTCTGCATTAATATATTAGTTAATCATTCCAAAAGGATGCAATTTAGAGGAAATTTTTCACAAACTGAAACCATCAAGACATCATTTTCAAGAATTGCATTCTACAATCTTACTCATATGAAGTGGGCGCCAGCATTAACCAATAATGTCTTGCATAAATGAATCATTTACATGTTTGAGCAAAATATTTTATGCTTATGCGTATTGAGAAAGAAAAAATCCAATCAATTTTTCAGAATTTTCGGTGCATAAAATCAACATAGAGAGTGGAGGAGAGTAGAGAGGACAAGTAAATGCATACCAAAGCCTTGCTTGTTCTTCCTTATCAAGCCTATTATGTACTTATCGGTTGGTAAATTTTCATCACTAAAGTAATACTCCACCTGCAAAACCACGAGAAAACTTAACTGTACTGTCCAGTGATTCCTTAAATGCCAAATAAATCGAAGCTGTAAACCAATAGAGAAATTTCTGACATTATTCATTTAATTATAAATCATAATTTCATAAATAAACAAGCGGCATCGAATTATGAGCAAATACATTTGCTTTCTAAATACCACGAACCATAAGAAGTTCAAAGAAGAGGGGGGATAAAGTACTGGGAATATACCTAAAATGCATTTATCAAAAACCAAAGACTAGGTCATGAAACAAGGCCTTAATTAACAGAAACAGCCAAATTACTAAGATATCGCGCCATTAATATCTAACAAAATATTCTTTTAAGATTCATAAAAAGTTTCCAGGCCACTTGGAACTATGAACTTCAACATAGCCCTCCCAATCAATTCCTGCGAAAATGATAGTTTCAAAATATACACAAATAGCTGCAAAAATAATAATGTAAATATAGAAAGCTCGCCTGTTTAATGATCCTGTTCTTCAGCACCTCGACTTGGTCGAGCCCCGACGGCTGATCTTGACCGTTATCGTGTCCAGCGTCAGCGTCGGCATCCTCATCGCGCTCGTGCTCGTGCTCCTCGTCAGATGGCAGAGCGTGAACATCTTGCAAGGAGCCATCAGGAGATCCAACGGGAGAGAGATCGGAATCAGGAGACGCAGAATCCCGGGAGGCGTCAACAACAGGGACGGCGTTGGGCCCCACCTCACCTTCCATCAGAGGAGAGTAGGAGGAAGAAACGGGGGCGTTTTATTCAGAAATGTAAAAAAATTGGAAGAGCGATACCCTCCCGCTCTTTCTTCTCCTGTTCTTTGATCTTATCGCAGATCATTTTATAGGGGAAAAGAGCATTGGGAGGGCAATTTGGTCAATTAGTTCCGTTCGTAAAATCCCGAATCCTTGAATATTTAAAAATTTCGCCGCCGCTGGTTGGCTGAGTGCTCACTGCCTAACGACACCGTATAATTGCCGAACGCAACGGTTATTAATCAGCTTGGGAAATTGTCGTCTCTCGCCAATAAAAATAACGGAATAAGATCTTTACTAAATTGCTTCAAATAATGAAAAACATATCGTCGCTGTAAAAAAGAGCCCAAGTTTTTAAAAAAAAAATAACTTAATTGAGAAAAAAAAGTATAAATGTATTCCTCAATTTTTTTAAATTATAGTGTATTTTCTTTTTTTTATTTTATCTTATATTTGTGTTCAATGGAAGTGAGAGGAAAATAATAGAAAAGAAATGTTTTAAATTTTCTTTGTTTAGACTACAATTGAACAAGAAAAATTGAGAGAAGGGGGAAAAAAAAAATCTAATTTTTCAAAGGCCCAAATAATTCCCCACCAAATTGATAGAGGGGATAGAGAGAAATAAAAGGAGAAGCATATCAAGTTACTATTATACCCATGACTTCTCCTTCTTCCCTGGGCAATGGTAGTATCTTTGCCTTTCTCCTTCAGATTTTTATTCCATAGCATCTACTCTCTCTTTTCATTTACTTTATCCATAAAAGCTAATTTCTTTCCTTTTATAATAGCTACTGTAGTCTTCTTCATGATTTAAGTTTTTTTTTTTTTTAATTCATGGGAGCTGATGGGTTAATAATAAAAATTTGTATAAATTTGACATTTTTATATGATTTAAGTGGTTATGTTTTGAAGTGGAAAAATGCATTTATCGTTAATTTACACTAAGTTTAATCTATATAAATATTTTTTAAAAAAAATTATAAGATAAATATACTATATTTTGGAAATTAAAAGGTAGTTTTACATTTTTACCCCACTTAACTTAATAAGAACTGATAGAAAAAAAGAAGGGACAGAAAAATTAAAATAATTAAACACATAACAAGTAAGTAGGCCACGTTGTTGTTACCTAATTGCCTCATACAGCTATTGGAGGGTTGCTTTGATATGGAAAATTAATTAACTTTAATACCTTTTTGAACGTGTCTGTAGTGCTTTAGCTTGATGGCATCTCCCCTAATTTTAACAACTTGGAAGTATAGCATAGAAAAAAATTCTACTAATAATAAGAATTTATCTTTTTGCAAATTGATATTAACCTAGTGTGTGGCAGAATCTCTAGGCTTATTATGATCAACCCTAAGTATAACGACAATGTGATATAGTTTTACCATATATTAATAAAGATTTTACTTGGAATAATTTTCAATTTCCAGAGGATATTATCCATTTAAATTTTCGGCTTTGGTCATTTCTGAAAGATCATATTTCAGGGTTCAAAACTATTGAAAATGAAAAATTAAAAAAAAAAAAAA
>CANXYI010066043.1:0-10664 GCA_948208565.1 Hura crepitans
GTGTTATTTTTATATGGTAGATATAGAGACCTATAAACTCAAATATAATGTTATATAAAATACATACATACTACTACAATATATCTTTTGTCGAAACTAAAATAAAGAATAACTACTTTCTAAACTATTTTCTACCATTTACACTTTCATTTTAAAATAAATTATCTCTCCATATTATAATCAATAACAAAAAATTATTAAAATGCACAAAAATATTATATATATTAACTCAAAAATATTTTAATAATTGACATACAACGTGCGAGTTGCGGACTAATAATAATAATAAAATAACAAACCAATATAGACAATTGCAGAAAGTATATGGGTGAATGTGGCAAGGATTTGTATTTGAGATTGAAGAAAATTGTGAAAGTTGTTGTTTCATGATGGCTTTATATTAGTTTTTTTTTTTGTCAAGTGTCTTTATTTTAATTTAAGTAGCTATATTCAAATAACAGGAATGATTTCATGTACCACCAACCAGTTGGGCATCATTTTTTAATTTTTAGACACTTTGAATTTCAACCCATCAATGCATTGGAGTTTCTTCATTCAGGCACTTAATCAAATCTATCTTCCAATTTGAAATTTATGTTGCAGACAAAACCAATTAACTGAAAAGAAAAAAACGTTCTAATCAAAGAAACCAGTAAAGAAAAATTGTCATATTGGCAAAATGCATTCCTTTCTTCTGCAAATACGGCTCCGTTCTGTTGTTTTATTTAGGAGGAAGAGGCAAAGAATAAGCTAATAAATTCTCTTCCTTTATGAGATCTATTAAAGTCTCCATCTACCACTAAGGCTGCCTGCTTATTTACACTGGCTTTATTAGCTTTCCAATCCTCCCCATCTCACAATAAATAAATAAAATAAAAGGTTATGAGATCCATACGAAAATCAATGCAAATTTCATTAACTTTCCAAGAGGTTATGAATGGAAATTTCAGAATTTGAATCCCATAACCCACGGCAATGCACAAAGTCAATATAAATTGACATAACAGCTAATCGTCCACTGAATTGTGTCTGAAAAATGTATAACCCTGTTGGCGGTAGGCGTTGGGGTATTTTCTATGCTTCAGGTCATTGGCATCAATCTCAAACCATTCAAAGAGACAAGTGTCAAGAGCTGAATGAAGTCCATAGGAGCCATACAGGGTCTTTTTCCTCTCATAACTTTGGAAAAATGAGGAATTGTATAATTCCCCACTTGGCCCTGTCTTTTCCAAAGGCTAATAACTTCCTATAAATACATCAAAAAGCAGGGAACTTTACCTTGAAAGCTCCGTAGCTTGGCATACGGAGTCAACACTCCAATGACTTCCACCATGGCTATTTGGATTTGGAGAGCTACAATCTCAGTATAATGCGGTGAATCTATTCCCTGTGGTGGAAGCTCTATAAATAATAAAGGTAACAACTTTACAAAAAGCAAACCAACAAAATATATTCATTCACCATATTGGTTCGTGTGGTACAAAATCACAAAAAAATAAGAATCAAAAGTTTTCCACGCTCAATCTAATTGTCAAATTTCGATCTTTATTTTCGTAATTCTTGAATGTTGATTATTGATCGTTAATCTTACCTACGTCTTACTCCGCAAGTCGTGTGAATTAGGTAAGAAAAAACAGAACTTCTAGCTTCCAAGAAACGTGTAGCTTTCTCTGATTACAAAGCCACTCTTATCAAGTTTTCACCACCTGTTATTATTACCGCAGACAATTGACAAAACACACGTTAGTTAAAATCTAAGAACCTGTATCTGTACTAACTACCCATCTTCCATCTATGGACCTAACAACCCCCGCACTCTCTTTTATGGCCCCTAGAAGAGCTGTTTTCTTTTCTGAAAATGATTGTCGAGTTCTTTCAGTAGTTCTGTTGCCTTTTATGACATGGTAATCAGAAAAGTTAGAAAGAAAGAAACAAACTCTGCATATCTTAGTTCCCAAGGACAGGTCGTCTCATGCAGACATGTCTTTGTTGATTTCTGTATTTTTCTCCTGGTTCCTCATATCGGGTGGCTGTTCCTCAATTCTTGGTTAAGCTTCTTATTTACGTGGCTATGTAAAACAAAGCAATCGGCAATTCCAGCAGAAATCTGATCGCTTCTGGCAATTCCAAGAGGAATTCAATGCCTGGATTGAAGTTAAACTCCCTTATGATCTAGTATCTTGTGTTAACGATAACTGTACTAAAGTGGGTTCAATTGATCAAATAACAGAGGATAAAGAAGAGCACTTGCAAAGAGAACATGATGTTACTCGGCAAACTGACAGCTTGGGAAAGAAAGATGGCGATGGAGGAGGAATAGAGGAGGTATCTGAGATTGCTCTTTCTCAGAGAAAGAGAATTTCTTTGATTAGAATGTCTGAAACATCAATTTGGGTTACTGGTGAAAGCGGGTCAATTTATGAGAGGTTCTGGAATGGAGTGCAGTGGGTGATAGCACCCCATGATCTGCCAATATTATCAGGTCATGCAATCCGTGTCTTTATGGCCCGACAGACAGTAGTTGCTCTATCAGAAGAAGGAATTCTATATCAGGTACTACAAAATTCACAGTTCTCCTCCATTTACATCTTCCATAATTACATCCTTGCTCAATTCGCATTCAATTACAGGGTTCTAAAATCTACAGGCCTTTTTTCTATTGCACTATGCTCCGATGCAGTTTCTTTTGGCTAGGCAGGACCCTACATACACCAAAAGACCTTATTCTGGTTGCAAGACTCATCTTCCCTTTTACCCTGTATAAATAGTTTTGATCAGAAAGACTACTTTTCGTACTAGTCATCTAATCCGAATTTTGTTGCAATACTGAATTTAGATTAGTGCAACTATAACGTTTTCTGGGATGCAAATATCAGACTTGAATTTGATTATAACTTTTCTGATATTTTGGCATGACGCCTTTCTGCAAGCAACAATAATTAGCTTCACCATAGAGATCAACCAAGTCTGAGCTAATTACTCAGACAATGAGTGGTAATGAGTAACAGCAAGTAATGAAACTAGACTATCACATAAAAAATAGTTCCTGAAATTTTATTGTATGTGTATGCTATAACAAATCATTTAATCTGAATTTACCCTCTTGTTTTGCATGATTGCAAATTCTGTGCCAGATAAATCAGAATTTACCTTATACTGCTGCTGCAAGCATATTGTTACTGCTCATATTGACCGATTTCTAACTCTATTTGGTTTTCAGATACAACTCAGTGAGAGCTCACAGCCAAGCTGGGTACCATTTACACCAGAACTTGATTCAAGCATCAATAATGAAGCAGAACAAAATTCTATGATCCTACTAAAGTCCGGTGCTGTTTCTCATGATGGAATGTGAGTGCACAATCTCAGTTTCAGAATTTCATAATGAACTATACATACCAGAGGAGCTACCTTATTGTGTACAGTATAATATCACTCTGCCAACTGCTTGATTTTCCTGCATTGCTTACCAGGAGAATCTATTTCTGCACAAAGAAGAAATTACTTTTAGAACTGACTGAGATTGCACCTCCCAGGTAAAAGCAGTAGCACAGCTAGTGCCTTATTTTTGAATTTCAGTCCCCCATTTACAGTGTAGACCCGAATGGAATATTCACTTGGATGTTTGCGCTATAACATAGAACAGATGGGTAAATCATGGGAAGCCACCAGGTGGAAACGTTGCAGCAATTGCAGATGCTGGCACTATAAGACCAGAAGTAGTATATACCATAAGGTAAGCTCACTGTCTCCTTCCAATCACCGTGAAATGTTAGGATAATTATAGGTGGACAAGTATATTTTTCCACATATTATTCAAACCAATTCAACTGAATAAACTATAGTTCAATGTCTTGCTGACTAAAAGTACAATGTAATTATTGGTTTAAAGATCATGTTAACATGAATGCAGCTCAACTGGTGAGCTCTATGAATATGATAAGAGCACAAAGCCATCATGGAAGAAGCATATATGGACAGAAGAAACAAAAGAAGATGCTTTCTTACTACCATCACCTGGGTACACAATCCATGGCTTAAATGGAGATTCCTCAATTTCCCTGTTTCTTTTGACCAAGGTATAGCAAAATTCTGGATTCCTATTATGCATAGTTTTGAAATTTAACTTGAAAACTCAGTCATCAGAGCATATCATATGAAAAGTGACAAACTGTGGATCAATGTGTGAAACAATATATAAATCAGAGATAACATTGAGAATCATAATTATCATCGCTTTGTGTTAATAGAAAATAACAAGCTCTTTTGGGATATAGATTGCATTTTCCAGATGTAGAAGTCGAAAAATATGCGGTAAATATAAAAGAAAACGTCAACCCTTGCAAACCAAAAGAATTGTCTTCAATAATACTCCTTGTACTGCAGTGCTAGAATGTACTTCATCCTCTCACAATAATTTGTACATATGCAGGCCGGAAAATTGGTAGAGAGACGATTATATCAAAGGAAGTGGAAATGGATTGTTCATGGAAGTTTGAAAGATCATCAACTGACTTCAATCACACCAGTTATACAGGATGAATCAACTGAAATTTTTTTGCTATTTTTCACTACTTCCACTGGATCCATTATTGAGTATCGAATACCAAAGAATTCGGGTAAGTTCAAGCATCCACTCGTAAGAAACTAATTACATATTGTTTTGGTAGTTGAATATCATGGAAGGGTTTCCCCAGTCTGAATCTTTGGAACGACAAGTCAATGACGGGTCTGTCTAAATAGGCTTCAAGGAAAGAGACCTGTGTCACCAAACATATCAAAACACCAGGTCTGTCTAAAAACTTTGAGTCGCATGTGGAAAGAAACCAGCTTTTCCTATATCAGTGACTGTTACTACTATTAGAATTAGAGAAGAGCTCTAGGTGTTTCAACTTGGGATAAGAGAAAATTTATTGGAAACTGCTTCTACATCTGTATAAAATGCTGTTAGTACCAAAAGGAGGAAAATTACAGAATTAAACACCCTATCCCCATGCCCACATTTTGTATATCCTGATGAACAAGCACCCTATAAATTTGTTAAAAAAAAATCAGTATCATTCTATGATGTTATCATGACAAACCTACTGTCCACATTCCTCCCGATTAGAGAAATATTACAATGGTTCAGTTGTGACTTCACCCAAGAAAATTCTACCTCTATGTTACCTGTATTCCTCTGCCTCACAACAAGATACCGGATTATGTTCATCTGCCCAGGTATATGAAGTCAAAATGAAAAAAATATTAAAGCCACAAGTTTTTCCAAAAATCTGTTCTAGGTAATCTATATGTGAACCATTTCTTTAAGGAACAGATTATCAATTTTCATGGTTGATTACAGTCTATAATCATATAATCATCAGACTAACAACATAGTTTTCATTAAGGAAAACTTCATATTTCAGATGACATTTATCTATATATAATTTTTCATACAAAGACAGGTGTTGCTCTAGAGAACCATTACCCTGACGCATGGTTCAATCATATGCATCCCCCACATGCCAAAGCTGCTAAAGGAATTGCTGGGCTACCACTACAAGGTGGCAGAATAATATTTGCAATGTATGATGGTAGACTAGCTGAATTGCATCTACCAGGACTAGGTGGGGAGAATGCAGCTCCAAATTATCAAATCAATTCGCGAAGGAAAGCATCAATGAAATATGTATGGTCAATGTTAGATGCACCAGAAACTGAAGGATGGAATGCAGAGTATTGCAAAGAAGAACGAGGACCAATGAATTGCATCACAGGCATTAAAGATGAACCCAATGATTCAGGAATTGCAGGAACAATGACAAGAAGGCGCAAGGGAGGCCAAGGACAACAAAATTACTTAATTGCAGGTGCTATTGAACCAAGCAAGTCTTCAGAAGAATACAGTTTTCAAGAGAATAGGATCACCACTAACTTTCGTCTACGGATGGTGCATGAAAGCAGGTCGTTTTTCCTTATAACTGATGGTGGTTCAGCTTTTGAATATCTCAATACAGAAAATGTGTGGCTTTGGCTTAGGCATGATCACCCAACACCAATAAAAGGTGCAATGGGAAACTACAATGGAAGTTTATTTTTAGTCGACAAATATGGAACCTTGCTTATTAGAGAGAGGAATCAAAATGAGCTAGCATGGTTAAACTGCACTGCTATGAGGAAAGGAAAGCAAGTGACTGGAGGACCTCCATGGGACAGAATTCCAGGTAAAGCTATGAAAGTTACACCAGAAGATGCACTCTTCTTTGTGAGCAAAAATGGAAGGTTACTACAGTTTACAGTAAGTAGCAAACACCAACTAAAAGAAATGTCCTTTTGACCAATAAATTACCCATCAAAAGGGATTGAAGAAAAATGAAAGTCAAAATAAGGGTTTTACTAAGATAAGATCCTTACTGATAAGCTAAAATATTTACAGGTTGCTTTAAGGAAGTTTAAATGGAAAGACTGCAGAAACCCTCCAGATACAAAAGTGGCAAGCATAGTAGACCAGGAGTTGTTCAGGAAAAACATCGTCTTTGTCACTGGAAGGAATGGACGACTATATCAATATAACAAAGTGACAGAACTGTGGCATGAACATTATCAGTCTCAGCATTTGTTTCTCTCAAGATTACCCGGAACTGCTATGAGACCATCATCTCTATCACTTACAGGCTCACTATTTATGCTATCAGAAGATGGTGGACTAGTTGAATATCAGTGGAATACAGGGGAAGGCTGGAATTGGATTGAACATGGCACACCTAAGAAAAGTGTTACCTTGATAACTTCTCCTAGCCCTTGCTTTGAAGGTAATCAACTCTTTTTGATTGGCTCAGATGGGAAAGTATACATGAGGTATATGGACCAGATGACATGGAGATGGAGGAACTGTGGCTACCCAGATGTAAGAAAGGAAAAGGATGATGTTCAAAGACAAGACAAGAATGAAGAAGTTTGTATAGATAAAGATCTTTTAGCTAGCTTGGAGAAGGAAGCAGAGAAGTTCAAAAATCTCAACAGAAACTGCAATCCAAAGGTTGGTATAAAGTGTTGTAACCGGTGAATAATAGCAACACGGAACTAACGGTGAGTATTATAATTGTTTACAGGTAGCATCAACAAGACCAATTCCATTTTCAGATGATTCAGTGATCTTTGAGCTGAGAGATGGCAGGGTAAGCAAATATTCTAATTTATTACTTTCTACTGATGCCTTCCTTGGCAATAATTCGTAGATGTAGAAAGCCAGATTAATCCAATTTATACGGGGGAGACTTCAAGTTAAGAATATGAAATAGCCAGCCACCCAAGGAAAAAAAAGAAAGAAATGAAAGATGGATAAAAACTGAATGGTGCATGAATGAAATTATTATAATACATTCCAATTATCTTCTATTAAAAAAGGAAAAAAAAAATTACCCAGCAGAAAATTAAATTTGAGATTGCCATTAAATTGTATAGTAATTCTAGCTGTTGCAAGCTTCAATCTAGAAGTCAGAGTCTTAAAGGGTAGACAACAATGAAGAGATGGGGATTTTCTGAGACTCACCAAACTGTTGTATGGCAGTTGGCAGAAATGCGACGAGTTGAGAACAGACGTTGGGCATGGTCACGCATTATAGGCAGTCCAGCCAGTTCATGCATAACCAATTATTGGACCGCTGTGGCATCATGAAGCACAAATAGAGCAGGGACTCGCCATCAAACATTGTACAGCTTTACAAAGAAGAGACAGCAAAATTTATACCTCTTTTTCATTTTATTTATTTTTCACTTTTTTCCTTTTCCTTGCTGCGGGAGGAGGCACAACTATAGGACACATACATTCAAGAACTGGGGCATACTTGGCTGTGCATGAAGAAATAATACAGCGGAAGGGGCCAATGGCGATAAAAGCTGTGACTTCACAGTTGAGCACATGCGGGATCAATGGGTAAGATATTGAATGTATTGAATATTCATTCGATGGCGTTCAATGTTTATTCCGTTGGAAAAGTTATCAGATTGACAATGAGACATCAACGATTAAGATTAAAAAGAATTTCCTTCTTCGTTGCATCGAATCCATTGACACTGCTTTATGGATGGCACTCTACTTCTTTCCTCCCGATGATGGTCTCACCTCTTGAATTGATTCCTTTCTAAGCTTCAAAGCTAACAAGTACTCTTCTCAGGCATAGCATCAAACAAGTGATAAGCAGACAAGTATTATATCTGCCTCGTTACTATATAGCTTACCCTTATCTTTTATCAATAAATCTGGGGCAAACAAAAGCAGCTCAAAACGAGCAAAAACTTAAAAAATAAAAATACAAGTACAATTTCATCTCCTTTTCCACCCTTGCGTGCGCTAGGATGTAGAACTAATGATTGTTTTTAACATAGAAAAACTTGAATCCAGCAAGCACCACATTCAGCCAAATAATACTTCATTTTACAATAAACTTGAAAGCTATGATCTTACAAGGATATTTCATGTCAGGGTTTTGTCTCACTAGTAAATGGGGGGAAAAAGATCCCCAAATTACCAAAGTAAACATGGTTACTGAGCTATCAATGCCGCATTGCTGAAAGAACCAAGGAATCGCAGGAAACACATCACCAATCCATAAACGCATTTAAAACATGCATCAGTTGTAATCTTCCACCAAATATCGTCAAACCCTCAAAGAAAGTCCTTAATCCTCCCAAAGGAAGACAACTAAAGCATCACAGCCCATCAATATCTCCTCCTTGGACTCCTTGAGCGATGAGCTCGCCCTGATCTGCAAAATATTAACACTAAGTTACAACCTAAGCGCAGCTCAATCAAAAACTCTAGAACACACAGTCATATTACAACTCCTATCCAGATACCAAAATTTATAGTTGATACTGAAGATTCTTATGTACTTCATATTTCTACAGTTACCATAACCATTCTAGGGTAAGTCACTAGAAATTCATAGATATCTCCTATTCAAAATAGATTATACACGAAGTATTGATTGTTGACACAACATTTTCAATAAAGACAAACCTCATATTCTTTCTTTTGCTGGGTCCATTGCAGAAGGCCCAATCAACATTGATTGTCTGTGTCAGAAGTTCAGTTCCGTTTGTTGCAGCTATTGCATTTTGTGCTTCCTCAAACTTCTCATATTCTATCAATGCATAACCCTAGCAAAACATTCACTTGGGTTAGTATAATGGAATAGAATAATTTCAAACATATTCCACAAGACATACATCATTTCATTGTTTGACAAGCAAAACAGCCAAATTAAAGGAAGAATAAAGAATTCAAAGTCCATAATGTAAAAACTAAACACCAGGAATACATAGACCTTAAAATATTACAATATTAGAATTTGTTGATAAGCCGTTTACATTTTTTCATATTCACTTGATAACTTAAATCCCGTCCACTCCCCCTAAATAATAAGATAGAATTTATTAGGAGGTAACAATTTTTGCCAAATAGAAATGAAACAATTTTCTTTCATTTGTATCAAAACTTCATTTTGCTAATTTATTTAGCACTAAATAAATTGTCTTTTCTCTATTTCATTCCCCTCCTACTAATTTATTTTGGTCTCCAAACACAGTAAAGAGTTTCCCTCCCCGTCCTGTTCCCACTTCTCACCTAAAAATACACTTACTCACTTCACTCACCTATAACCATACATTGCCCACCTGCATTTTCAAGCCTACTGCTAGGCAATAAAAATTTATCAGCCCCTTCCACAGCAATTTGTCTTGAGTACAGTTTATGGTCAAAGGGTAATATATCTTAAGACCCTGGCGACTAGAATTAACCAAGTTTTTGGAAAAAATTTATCAAATTAAATTCAGCAAGGAAAGAAATAGATGGCTACATCCGGTGAGAAACTTTTTTTTTCAAAAAAAAAAAAAAAAGTTCAACATTTATAAGTTCTCAGACAGATGCATTCTACCAAAGGTTCAAGTAATCAACATTATAACTTTAAAGCAAAGGTTCAAAGCAAGATTGATGTCAGCTGGATAGAAGCCCATCTTAACAAAACAA
The DNA here is from genome assembly GCA_948208565.1 of Hura crepitans. NCBI lineage: Eukaryota > Viridiplantae > Streptophyta > Magnoliopsida > Malpighiales > Euphorbiaceae > Hura > Hura crepitans. The sequence goes on from CANXYI010066043.1 coordinate 10,013, forward strand.
AACCACGTTTGCAAGAGGAATAGGGAACAGAAAAGGTAAATTTTGGTTACCTTAACAAAACCAGTGCGACGATCCAGGTTTAAATGCAAATTTTTAATCTCACCAAATTCACCAAAACTATTTTGCAAATCTTCCTCTTGCGCCTCCTCATGCACTCCAGTAACTAAAATAATCCATCCTTCAATGGCTGCACATTCCAGGAAAGAGAAAGAGAGAGGAACTTAGTTAGAACCCGCACAGGTGGAAGAGAAAATAATTTAATAGATTATGGAATTCCCATCACCAGTTCAGAAGGGACAACTAGTTAAAGAAGAATCAAGGGATAGTAGACCAATAACGGAACCTTCTCCCCGGCAACAACACAAGAACATAGATTTATCATCATGAAGGATTCATAGAGTGTGTGTGTGTGTGTGTGTGTGTCTGTGGTGTTCCTTCTTTTAGGGGGGGTGGGGCGGGGGGGTGTGGGGTGTGGTTTTATAGGTTTATGCTCAATCTTACAAAAGGAATAAACGAAGAGAGTTTCTACGCACACAATGAATCCTGAAGCTAAGAGTAACCAGTCTCCTTATCCTGTGGATAGATGACATAATTCATTTTAAAACTCCAGCATGATTGGAAAATCCTAAAACACGATCAACATGTAGATGCT
>CANXYI010066079.1:0-13683 GCA_948208565.1 Hura crepitans
ATATGGACTTATTCCATAACTGCTTTGTTTGATAATCCAAAATATGAATTGGTTCTTCTTCATAACTCAGATCAGGTTGTACTTTAACATTTGCCATCAAAATCACATGTGATGGATCCAATCTATACCTCCTGAGCATAGAAACATGGAAAACATTGTGTATCTATTATAGCTCAAGTGGTAATGCTAGCCTGTATGCTAAAGGTTCAACCTTTTCTATAATCTCATAGGGTTCGATAAATCTAGGACTTAATTTTCCCTTTTTCTCGAGCCTCAGCACATTTTTCCATGGAGAAACCTTTAAGAACACTTTTTCACCCACTGCATACTAAATATCCATCTGCTTTAAGTCAGCATATGACTTTTGTCTATCCACAACTGCTTTCAGCCTTTCCTTGATTATTTTAACATTTTCCTTAGCATCTTTGATTAAATCCACACTAGAAATCTTACCTTTTCTAACTTCACTCTAACATAAAGGGGTTTTGCATCGTCTACCATATAAGACTTCATATGAGGCCATCCCTAAGCTAGACTGGTAACTATTGTTATAGGCAAATTCTACCAAAGACAAATACTAATCCTAATTACCCTTAACCTAAATGACACATCCTTACAACATATCTTCAAGTATTTGTATCACCCTCTTTAATTGTCCATTAGTCTGAGATTGAAAAGCTATGTTATAAGACAATCTAGTGCTTAAGGCTCCCAACAGCTTCTGCCAAAATTTAGAAATGAAGCGTAGATCCCTATAAAAAATGATGGTCATTAGCACACCATATAGCCTGACTATCTCATCCATATATAGTTTAGCTAGCCTCTCTAAGGAATAATCCATTCTAACTGGGATAAAGTGATCTATTTTTGTCAATTTGTCAACAATTACCCATGCAACATCACATTTACCTCTAGTCAAAGGTAAAACCATCTCAAAATCCATGGTCACTTTCCTATTTCAACTATGGTATTACTATAGGATATAGCAATCAAGAAGGAACCAGATGTTTAGCTTTCACCTATTGGCATGTCAAACACTTTACAACATACTCTGCCATGTTTCTTTTCATACTAGGCCACTAGTAATAAGACTTCAGGTCTAAATACATTTTTGTGCTTTTAGGATGTATAGAATAAGGAGCTTCATATGCCTCCTATAGTATCTGTAACCTCAGGTCATCTGTACTAGGTACAAACAACCTATTTTGATAATACAGATACTTGTCTTTTATCAACTCAAACCCTATGGCCTTTCCCTCTTTAACTTTACTTGCCATCTAAACCAACTGTTCATCTTCATATGATTTTCCTTAATCTATTATCCAAAATCTGGCTTCCTCTGTAATTCAGCCAACATAGCATCTCTTAAAGTGTATTGCAACTTGACATTTATAGCTTTCAAAGCCATCATAAACTTCCTGCTCAAAGCATCTGCCACCGTACTTTCTTTCTTTAGTTGGTAATCAATTAGGTAGTAATAGTTCTTTATCAGTTCTAACCAACTTCTTTATCTCAAGTTTAGTTCCTTCTAAGTAAGGAAGTATTTTAGACTTTTATAATCTGTATATATGTAGCATTTCTCTCCATACATATAGTGCCTCCATATGTTCAAAGTAAAAACAATAGTAGCTAGCTCCAAATCATTAGTAAGATAATTCCTCTCATGTTGATTCAACTGTCTTAAAGCATAACCTACTACTTTTCTATCCTGTATTAGCACACATCCTAAGCAATTAAATGAAGCATCATTGTACACTATAAAATCCTTATCATGTTCAGTTTGAATTAGGATAGGGGCTTCTGTTAACATCTTCTTCAATTGCTCAAAACTGGCTTGACACTTATTATCTCACTCAGACCTCATATTCTTTATAGTAAGTCTAGTCAAAGGAGTGGCAATGATGTAGAATCCTTTTATAAATCTCCTCTAATACCCAGCTAATCCTAAAAAACTTCTCACTTCAATCACATTCCTAGGTTGTTCCCATCCTAGCACTCCTTTTACATTACTAAGATCAACCCTGATTCCCTTTACTAAAACTATATGCCCCAAAAAAGCTAATTCACTTAGCCAAAACTCACACTTACTGTGTTTGGCATACAACTATTTCTCCCTCAAGGTCTGTAACATAACCTTGAGGTGCTATTCATGCTCTCCTTGGTTTTTAAAATACACCAGAATATTATCTATGAATGCCACCACAAATTGATCTAGGTAAGGCTGAAAAACTTTATTTATGAGATCTATAAAAGCTACTGGTACATTAGTGAGCCCAAATGGCATCACTAAGAACTCATAGTTCCTGTATTGGGTTCTAAAGGTAGTTTTAGGAATGTTAGCTTCCTTAATTCTCAGTTGATGGTATCTAGATCTCAAATTAATCTTAAAAAATACACTTGAACCTCTCAACTGATCAAAAAGATCATTTATCCTCTGCAATAGATACTTATTCTTCATAGTCATCGTGTTCAACTACTTGTAATTAATACATAATTTGAGTGACCTGTCTTTCTTCTTTACAAATAGCATAGGTGTTACCTAAGAAGATACACTAGGTCTAATAAGACCCTTGTCTAATAGGTCTTGCAGTTATACCTTTAGTTCTTTTAATTCACTGGGTGCCATTCGATACGGAGTAATGGATATTGGGGTTATACCAGGATATACCTCAATTTCAAAATCCAGTTCCTTTTGAGGTGGTAAGCCTAGTAGCTCATTAGTGAATGCATCAAGAAACACAAAAATAATTGGAATATGTACCAAATTAGAGTTGGAAACATTCAAGTCAATGGCATAGGCCAAATATGCCTCACACCAGTTCTGGACAAGTTTTTATGCTTTAAAAATAGAGATAAGATTGTTCATAAGACTTCTCTCACCATCCACTGTCACTATCTATCCCTCTATAGTATAGAGGGTCAACTTTTTATGTCTACAATTAATCATGGCTTGATGCCCAGTCAGCCAATCCATTTTTAGGATCACATCAAACTTGTTGAATGGCAAATCAACCAAATCAATAAAAAATCTATACCCCTAAATAACCAGAGGGCATTGCCTATACACCTTGTTCACAATTACACACTGCCTTATAAGATTACTAACTCTGATGTCTACATCAACATGTTTAGTCTCTAACCCCTTATTCTATGCTTGTGCAGTATATACATATGAATGTGTAGAACAAAGGTCTATCAAAGCCAAAACTGGAACATGAAATAAATAACAAGTACCAGTTATGATGTCTAGTGCTATAGCCTTTTCTCTAGCTCTCGCAACATACTTCTTGGCTAGAGCATGAGCCTCAGATCTAGTACTTTGTCTAGCACTAGGCTAGCCTCCTCTATTTTGCCTCTAACCCTTATTCTAAGGTGCAATATTAGATACCTGTATCTGAGAAACCTCTACCTACCTTTGAGGACACTATCTTATATGGTGGTCTCTAGCACCATAATGGAAACACTCTCCTCTTCTACCTACTCTGCACTACCCCAAATGCTTCTTCTAAAAAGTGGTACAAGTAGGAGGTCTATTCTTGTTACCCCCTATACTAAGTGCACTATCAGCATGAGGAGGCAATCGAGGTCTACTTGTAGAAGCTTTTCTAGACCTTTGGGTCTGTGCTTATCTTTGCCCTTGATACCCTGTCTCATACTAGGACATAAGCTAAGATTGTGTTTGTGACTGACCCTTTCTCCTCTTCTTACCATCTTTTGACACTGCACTAGACTGTCCCCACAGTGAACTATTTTTTTCTCTTAAAGAAATCCTGTTTTTCTTGCATTATTTCTTCCATGTCATATACAGCTAACACTAGTACTACAAAATCTCTCTCTCTAGGATTTGCTATCTACATCCTCAGCTCTACATTCAGTCTAGCAAAGAATCTCTTACATTTCTCTCACCATTAGGAATAAACTCTTCAACATACTTTAGGAGTCAGGTAAAGTCATTTTCATAGTTCAAAACTTTTCTCTTTCCCTACTTCAAATCTAGGAATTCTTGTCTCTTTTTATCCTTGTAAGAGTTAGGTATATACTTCTTCCTATACTCCATAAAGAAAAATTCCCAAGTTAGCTCTACAGGTGCTTTACTTCTCTTGATAGTGTTCCACCAATTATAAGCTCCTTCCTGTAAAAGATAAGTGGCACATTATAGATTCTATACTTTAATACGGTTTAACTACTCCATGACTTTAAATGTCCTATCTAGCTAGTATTTAGCCTTAGTAGGATTATCCTCCTTCCTCTTTAAGAAATCAATAGCTCCTATCTTCCTTAGCCATTTTAAACGAGTCTTCTGTAGGGGAACTAGTGGTGGATGTGGTACTGGAGCTGGACGGGGAGCAACAACAATAATAAAAGTATGTCAGAGCAAATTTACTATCTACTATAACAAAGTAGGAGATGCTTCTGCCTGCTGTTAACTAGGCACATGTGGCTATGGCTACTGTGCCATATCACTAAGTTTAAGTACTAATGGATTGCCTAGCCTTATATAATAGTTGGTGTAAAACTAGCCACTTCCTTGGCCCCTCCATCAAGTACATAATCGGCCATGTGCTTACTATAAAAGGAGTAACTTATCAGCCTAGTATAGCATAACAATTCAGAGAAATTTGAAACTTAGACATTTACACTCATGTACTTTGCTTAGGAACATTAACCTATGCTTTGATACCACAAAATGTAACACCCCCTACTAGATTCTCGAAGAAACCTAATAAGCAGTGTACTACTAGCTTGGTCACCTATCTTTAATTTTCTCCCAAGGTCATTCGTTGAACTTTCACTTATTCTATACTATTCAGTTCTATTCGACTCCAAATTTAATTATGCCTATTCTTATAGATTATTTAGGTTCATGCTAGCATGTTCATGCCAAAATGGTGAATTTTTTTGTCAGTCAAATTTTTCCTAAAATCTGGCAGTATAACAACTGCCCGATCACTTTCCTCAAAATTTTCGCCAATAAAATACTTTTATAATAGATTCTCACATCTCTTAGACCCTTCTGGTCCCCTCTAAATATCAATAAAACATTATCACCAATCTATCAAATAGCAACATAGGCCTCAGGCCCCAATCAAGAAAAACATAACATCGAGCCTTAGGCTCGTAAACATCAACATAATCTATACATTCACAAAGGGATTAACAAATGGTTAATTATAGCATAGTTTGAATTTATACAATTACACCTGTGTCCCTTATATACATAACCCCCATTTCCCACCTAAGTACATGGAGTGCAAAACTATACAAATGTGCATTAATAACCTTTTGAAGAATAACCTCTAAACTTTGCTACATGTTTTATGAGGCTACATCCTTGTTTTGGTTACCTGCGCACCAAAATAGGTATGCTGAGTATATAATATACTCAGCGGTGAATTCAAGCATTTAAAACATGTATAACAATTTAATCATACATAAGTAATCATATTCTTATCTAATTTTGAGTTTCAGGTACAACCTAGATTACTAACATGCAAAATTACCAATTTGCCTCTAGGGGTGTTTCTGCCCCTAAATTATCCAGTTAATCATTTTAACCTAGGCAAATTATAGTTTTAGGATCATTATTAACAATTACGTGCATAATCATTACTATCTAAGTAAATAAATATTGTCCATGTAAAATTACCAAAATGCCTATATATTGTATTTTAATGCCATTAGTAAATTATATTGATTTTATTTAATTTATTTTAGCTAGTCCATCTAGAAAGACAGCACTAACAAATACTGGATTTAGAGGGAATAAACTAGTGCAGTGGTCCACATTTTAGACCTTGACTGCTACACCAGCCTGATTAAGCTGTAGAACCCAAGGTGTAAATAACAAGATGCGGTCTGCCTAGAAGACTGGTCTAACCAATAGACTAGAATAGTCACCCTCCTGAACCTTTGCTGCTATATTAGTATTATTTTGAATATCTATGGTAGGGTAACTATGCCTGCCTAGCAAATTGGTCTGTCCAATATACTAGTGCAGTGGCCCTTTGGAACATATGCTGTTGCACTAGCAAAATCAATACAGACATTAAGTGGTAAGGATTGAAAGTTATCTATCCAACAGACTAGTACCATAGCCCCAATAGGGACCTACGCTGTTGTACCGACCCTATTTGAAAAATAGATAGTGTAGCAACTGCTCAAAATCCCTAAGTTGACTGGTCAACCCATCTAGTGGGTGTCTTTCTAATAGGCCATCTAACATCAATTTGTGTCCATTTCTTTATTGATTAACTTTTTTATAATATTATTACTTAAAAAATAGATAATTATAATTTTTACAGCACTATTGAAATTTAGCCCGATTTGTTATAGCCACAAATAAGCTATACCAAGTGAATTCTTAAAAAAAATTTCAATGGTCTAATTACCAATAATTATGGTATATTATGATAGACTTTATTCCATAAGTATTTGCTAATTATATGCCATTTACTATCCAGTGGTATTATGGGTTTAGATAATGGTCATTTTAGGACAATTATAGGTCATTTCCTTAGTTTACGACAAGTAATTTAAGGCTTATTTCACCTTATTTTTAGTAATTTTCATTATTTATTTCATACATTCATAAGCTTCAAGCCAATAACACTTAGGCCACTTAAAAAGGCCAACACATAGGCATACATGCCACTACAAATTACCACACCACAATAGCCATTTTAGGCACTTAATTTAGGTAAATTACTTACCTATAAACCATAGCCTTTAAAGGTAACTTACAAGCCACTTTTTTTAACTCTTTTTTTAGCCAAGTTTAAGTTCATTATTCATGATATTATTAACCCATTTCATGTGATTTTTACTCATATATATTATCCTTATGCCATGCCATCTAATTAAGTTAGTTATGTTCTCATGATCATGCTTTATTACACATAGCATTGTATACATGCCATCCACATTTCTATGCCATTTTCCTTTAGCTAGCTCTCAGGTACAACTAGCTATTAACCCTAATCATGCATTCTCATGGTGTTCATCACACAATCACCTATTTATCCATAGCCTAAATGCATTTATACATATATATTTATATTTTCATGCCATTTAAGGTAGCATAAGCCTTTTATATGTCTCGGCTACAACTAGTCTTCCATGCCTCCATACATTATTCAAGCTTATTACATGCCATATCACTAATTCATGCACCATAGGCCTAATGTACATATAGTTTCAACATCAAACACTATGTAGGATTACCAAATCAAGCCATATACCTCTATTAGCATGCAATAAGGTCTCAGCCACTCGCATAATTTATGCTAATTGTACCTTTTTTTATCTCTTTACAAGCAATTTCATTACATTTTAACCCACAATGATCAATTTATACATCATATATCATAAACACACATCAAACATCCTAAACACCTCTCAGTGAACTAGGAGTTTTGCACTACTTTCATTTCTTTTCATCAATTACCATTATATCTACCTTATATTAAGCTATATACTATGATCCTTTAAAGTACTAGCCATCCAAGATCATTCATGTGCTTAAACCTTGAGTAGACAAAAAGAGAAGCTACTAAAATTGAAGGGCATTAAGTGAATACTTGAATTCACTTACCTTATACTTAAGAAATGACGATTCCACACTTTTAGCCCACTTCACAGATGCTTTTCCACCTTTCTCCAAGCTTCTTTTTACTTCAATTCACCTTAAAAGCCATTAAAACACATTCCTATAGATTTTAGGCACCTTAGACACTCATTTCCATCAAGAAAACTCAAGAGAAAACTCGAGGAAACACAAGGGAGCTCACCTTAACTACTTGCTAGAATGGCCTCTGACAAGCAAACTCTAAGGATTTTTAATTTATTCTTAAAGAATCCTTTTTTGTGAATCATTTTCGCTTAATTCCTTAACATCCATTAATGAATTTAGGTGAGCAGGATTTTTAGAAATTTTTTAAGGATGATGGTGAAAATTGGGAGAAAATCTAAAGGTGGCATTTGTTTTTATTAGTAGCAAGGAAAATAAATTCTTTTTGTTTCAGTGGAAAGTCCACATGTCAGTCACTTTTGCCCCTTGTCTTGGGCCTTAAGCCAAATGGCCAAGTGTGGGTGAGTCCCACAACCACCTGAACCATCCTATAACGGCTTTATTTTTTTGGCAAACTTTTAAAATTCACCATAATTTATACATGCCTATAAAAATTACATCGTTTATTTTAAAATTCATATTTTAATCAACTCTGTATGCTCTTAAATTTTAACAGCCAAATTCTATCGAAAGGATAGTTTTCAAACTCCCTCGATTTGCCTACTAACCAAAAAAATTAAGAGAATTTACAAATAAACTCAAAATTTGAAAATTCCTTATCCAATAGACTCAGTGGAATTTTTAAGCTTTAGGGTCTGATATTTTCGGGTCTGTCCGAGCACATCCCAAGTCATTTTCAACCTAAAAAACTTTTATTGCATAGATGGGTAGCTTACAGTTTGAAATTAATTATTGATTTTGCTAAATTTTTGAAATTTTTCCTTTTTATCAATTTAAAGCCCCTTGAAGTTCCATGACCATTGTCGCTGCCTCGATTTACATGTAAGTGAATCGACACCCTCATCACACTTTTTAGACCTAGTGGCACTATTCACGGAGCCTTGAAACATAGGCATTATAGCTATATTAGTGCCTAAAGGCTATACCATACCTATCGATCATATCTAAACTTAAAGGTCTTCATAGTGCCTAAAGGCTATACTCCCACCTAAAGGTAAGCTAGCAATTACAAATTCTCTATTGTTTACCTTTCAATTTATCCAATCTAGGTTGTCTAATCATATAGGGGCATTACCAAAATTATTGTGTTTCATCTTCCTAAATATGATTTCTAATAACTTTATGAAAAGTTAAAGCTTAATAGTTCTGTTTAACCCCTATTCCATAGCCATACATGCAAAGAATTCAATATCATAACATCAAGCTTAAACTTTATTAATATATGTTTTCTTGATATGTGCTTAAAGCACCAAATCTCATCTTGATAGGCCATTTGGCCATACCTAGTTCTCATACATGCATAACTAAGTTGTCTCTTCATACCCCTATAGGAATAAGTATAGCCTCATACTAACCATCATCACTTTATTGGCTAATCTCATCATTCTTCTTACTTTCATATCATACATAATATATACATCTCAATCATGGCATACAAATGATTAAGTGATTAAAGTAGCATTAGAATATATACCTTAATGTCAACATCAACTTCATAATCATTTATCCACATACTTTAGCCATTACAATGTATATACTTTATAGGATTAATAAATCTATATCATACTACATGCATAATGTTATACCATTCTTATCACATAGGCATCAAATTATGCTAACATAATTCATTTAAAACATAATGTCATACCCATGCTTCTAAAACATCTCATGAGACATAATCATCCTCTTAAAGCTTTTTAAAGATTTTAGCCATTACATTAGGATATAGCTTACTAAATCAAATTGTTAATATGTCCACATATAATATATTCATGACTTACATCATTATTATCATAATTAAACCACACAAGCAATATTTTGTCTAATTAAACTCATATCCATCAATTTCTTCATGAAGAGGCTTTCAGCCTCAATATGCAAGTGGCCTCAATCACTCATCTTTTCATCATATCATCATATTTAGACATGACTCATACTTACTCATGCAAGTAATTAACACAAATCATCAACTTACAAATATTAGCATTAATTGCATACCAACATACACATGCTTTATATAACCTTATACACATAAAATGTATATGCTAAGTTCAGTACACTTGCAAAAAGATCAAAATACACCAATAGACTTGATATATGCTTTCTCCTTGCCCTTTTTCCTCATTTGCTCACTTTTCTTTTCATAAAGCAGCATAGGCAAGATGTAAAAATTCAAAATAAATTATAAGAGATTCAAAACTTAATTCCAAACTTATAAATGTCTTCTTGGGCACTATAAGGCACTTAGAAAAATATGAAATGAAAGAAAAATTCAAGCTTTAAAAATTAAATCACTATTCACCTGTATACTTTTCCTTTAAAATACTTTAATATTTCCTTAATTTCTTACTTCTAGGGTGTTTTAAATGCTATGAAAGCTTGGATTGATGGTTTAGATATGGAATAATAGTGCTAAATTAAAGAAGAAAGAAGAATATTATAGAAGGGTCCTAAAGGAGAAACTATCGGCTTCTTTGAAGAGGGGTAGAGGAAGATGACAACAACATTCCTCATTTGATCCTTTTTAAAATACATGACTTAAGCTTTGACTTGGTCAATCAAATGAATGATCAAGATCTCTTCCCTTCTAATCCAATGGTCATCCATTTTTAACCCCTAATCCATTCTTTTCTTTTAATTATTTTATCCTATACTTAACCTTTACTCATTCCTCTATATGCCTCATAAAATTATACTATTAAGATTCGTAATTCTTTAGAAACCCATGCTTAAAAATCAAGGAAAATTGATAAAAATAACACTTTATTACTTCCCCCATTTTAAAAAAAATACTTCTTGATATTTAAAAATTCCAATTCTAATGCCAATAGACTTTTTGTAATATTTAAGTTTCGAGTTGTATTGTTCTCAAAATTTTCTAAGCAAAATCTAAATATTTTATGGTTTAGTTAAAACTAGGTCACTATTCACATAACTTTACCATAAAATATTTACTATCATTTTAACCAACTAAATGCCTTTATTTTCACCTTAAATTTTAGCCAAAATTATATTTTGATTAATACTTCCATTTGGTTGAATTAGTGTGACCTAGATTTTAGGAAATACTATTCACATTCCGAGAAGTACTCTCAAAAAACTAAGATTTTCAAGCATTATAACCATATAATTCGAGAGATAATTGGTAGGTAGGATGTAAAGATTGAGGGAGTCCCTATAAATCAAAACATTAGTAATCCTCTTAGTAAGGCAGTAAGAGTTTGATCTCTATGTAAATAATATAGGTATTAGAAACATTTATGATTGGCTCTATTGTAAGTGGGAGATTGTTAGTTGTATGCCCTAGAGCAGATGTGTAATAAGAATATTTTTTATATATTTAAACATTCATTTATAATAAAAGGCATTCTTTATTTCAGAAGTGATTATGATTAATTGATTTGTTTGAAATGGATCTTAAACTTTGTAATAAAGTCTCTGGTATCATTCCATAGTGTAGAGGAAATCATAAAGAGTTCATGATGTAAGATTCTTTTTGCATGCAATGTCAAATACCAAAACTATCCCTAATTATAATATTAATAAGATTGACATTATTAATGCTCATGTTATACTCTTTGACTTTGACAAATAGTAGTTCTCATAAGCTACAAGCATAGTGATGCTTGGAGTTAACATGTGGATGCTTGTTTGAGAAACAAGTTCATTAGAGACCTAAAAATGAGATCTTCACATGGATACATAATATATGTCAATAAAGTCATCTCATTATATCAATAGGTGTAAGTGTCTTCTAACTAGAGATCACTAAGGTTATCTTAAGTATTAAAGGGTATACTTTGACTCTAGTGCTTTTACATTGACATGATGTATACATAGCTAAGAGGTTTGGTATAGTCTAAGATATATGAAGGTAATTGAGTGATCAATAGAGAATTCACCATTTTAAATTATAATGGGATTTTATCTTATAAATTTAATATATCTTTATTTTGAGAATCTCTAATCAAAGTGAAATGCAAGTGTAAATGAGATTCACTAAGGCATTTTAGGAATAAAGATGTAAATATTATAGTTGACATGTTCAGGGCTTGATTAGACATATTAATTAAGCATTGAGTTAATAAAAGTCCATCCTAAAACTAAACGAGATAAAGTATGGTGAAAAGAGTAATTACACGGTAACTGTACATGGAATGGTTAAGTCAAATCACTTGGCTTTTGAACACTTAGGTAGTCTTGATGTGTGGCTAGACTCTCTCAAGACTTTGAACATAAATGAATTATTATTTAGGAATTAATTATGGGCTCAATGTAATTAAACTATAAGAGTCCCAATTAGAATAGGACTCTAATTTACTGTGTACTACCAACATGTTTATGAAACCCATAGGGTCACACACATAAATAATTGAAATGATTATCAAAGTGTTTGATATTTGAATGATATGAGATAAGATTAAAAGTAGAAGAAATAAAGAAGAAAAAGAGAAATTAGGCTTGGAGCCTAGTTTGACCTCTTTAAGTGTTAAAAAGGATGTGTGCCTTGGAGGCCTAATTAAGGATATATTTTAATCTAATTTTAAATAGACCTTTCACCATAAATCAATATTATGGCTATTAAAAAATAAGGCCTATAAGATCCATAAAAGGAAGCCTAGAAAGTGCCTTAAAGTTCTATACGCATAGACCCTTTTCTTGGGCTATGAGCAATAGGCAAAAATGGGCCCAATTAGTTAGCCTCCTTAAATGAAATTTATGTTAGATTTTAATGGTTAAAATTTAACTTCAAGAGGGTTATTTTAGTGTAAATAGCCTACATAAAATTAACCAATAAAAGCAACCACCAATCATATTAAAAATTCGCATACACTCCATATGAATTTTTGAATTCTCTTATTCTTTTTCTTCTCCCTTCTGAATATCTTACTAGCACCTAGATATTTAGTCGTTCTTCCATTAATTCTTATGTGGATACCTTGATGCAATTCCCAGTAAGGATCCTTGTGGTTTGTTACAACCTAGTGAGGTGAGCTAAAAATAAGGAATCACCAATCCTTAAATAACAGTAAAATTTCTATGCTGCTTAATTTGTTTATTCTATGTCATTTTAATTTATTTATATCCCTATTATCATTACTTAATTTTCTACAAAATTTATAATTTTCTATTGTTCATGACTCATGTAACACCTTACCCTAAGATCACTACTGACAACTAATAGGGCATGCTATTACCTAAGTTTATGACTAAACCTATAGAATTATAATATATTCAGCTAATCTTGATAATTGGATTAGTTAGGTCTAGTTGCAGATTTCATCATCCCGTTGGTCTTGTGTTCTTGTACTGGTAGCTTTGGTCAAGATTCTAGTAGCATGATGGCTGTCTAGAGGCTATTCTAAAAATTTCACCTATGGAAAACACTTTTAGATACATTTATCCATTATCCCATAACTATGTTAGCCTTAAGACTCATAGTTTTGCATACCTATATAATGTTAAAGTTCATCGCCCTCATGGCTACTCAAGGACACAACTAATTTACATGCAGCTAGGTGAAGTGGTTCACAAGGTGGCTAAGACTAACCTATCTTTCATATCTTGCATCACATGTGTGAACATACAAAGGGCATTGCATTCTTAGATATAGATTATATACACATAAGTATAGAAATTTTGAATACACCATTTACATTGAACACATACACATATGTAGTTACATTATAATAGCTTATAAAATATTAACTATTTGTTAGGCCTTATGACATATTGTAATCCTAGGCAAGATTGCTCAGCACGGTATCTTGTGTCTTCTTTAGCATCCTTCTATAATCTGCACATCAAACAAAAGCTATTTTAGTACTCTATCTTAAAAAGGTGAGTATAAATGCCATGCTACATTATCTTAAGTACAATTCAAATGCATACTTGAGCATATACCAGAAACATGGATTAGTCTCACTTACAGACAA